>JAPPVO010003414.1:0-27857 GCA_030407325.1 Camellia japonica | reverse complement strand
ACAGGAGGCATCTGAAAGTGAAGAGTTCAATACATCAGTTCAAATATGAAAAGCAGATACAAGTACAATACGCGAGTGGGGTGTGTGTCAGATGCGCTCTACACAGCCTATCAATACAGCAGAATGTTCAAAACCAGCATGTCATCAGAAATATGCTAAATACGGGAAGATGGACAGTACCTGCACGCCCATGATGGCTAGCTGTGCCTCCCTCCGTAGGATCATGCCCTCGAATGTGGCCAGCATCCCAAGCATCTCGTCCATGTACTCAACTGGAGGCTACAGATACAAATGCAAAACTATCAGTGAAGGAATGAATGTCCAAGTTTCTGACTGATAAATCAAAGCTGTAAAACATACCGGGGGTGAATCAGGATCTCTGACATATCTGTGGTCAGGAAGAGGAGGCTCTAGCGAGACCTGGTAAGGAGCCCCGAATCGCCAACTCGTCAACTCGGTCGGCATGTCTGGCCACCCAGGATGATGAAAAGTCGGAGGGATCGGGGAATCGACCCGCCCCACCTCTGATGTGCCAGCCCTGCTGGAAGGAGGGATATCGTAGCACGAGCCCGACTCGAAGATGGTACATCAGCAGCCTCCGTGCGGAGCACGCACTCCCGTCAAGGGAGGCATCAGATATGTGTGACGATAAGTGGCGTAGTCCCCGTCCGTGAGGTGTAGCAAAGCATCGGTGCCCTGCATAGCACTAATGACCTCCTGGGTAGAGAGTCTATCAGCAGTCCGCATAGTGGCTAGGTGCGGCAGGAGGGTCCTGAGAAACGTACCCCCATACCTGACACAAAAAACGTTCCCCCAAGAACCATGCCCTACCAACCGGCCCCTCGAGCAGGACCCTGTACTGGGAAGTGCCCGATCCTCCAGCATACTGAAATCGGAGACCATCGCCCAAGACTGCCCAGGGCTGCCACGTAATCTGCGGATAACCAGTGCATAAATCAATCAGAAATCGGGAATATACAGGGCAAATCAAAGATGAAAACGGAAGAGAACTGAGAGTTCTGAAATACCTCTGTCGTCCGAACAGTGTCAAAATACTGTCGCAGGTAGAAGAGAGTCTCTCGAGGTCTTGGTCGGTGCTGGCCCTCGAATACCAATGAGAACGGGGTCGTAAGAGGCCCTGCCACCTCCATCTCCGGGGCTAACGTCGGAAAATATACGTAGACCCATAGCTGAGAAAAGTAGTGCGGAATGTAAATACAAAGTGCTGAGGGCAAAATACAGAATGTAAAGCGCCGTGTGTGCAACGAACAAGTAATGAGAAGCAGAAATGTAAATCAAGAGGACAGAACGTACCTCCCAGGCTCTCCAATAGCCGCCGAGTAAGTCTCCCGCCCGCGAGAGGCCGCGCTCATATAGCAATAGAGGGTAGCCAGGCCGCGCCACCCCAGTCATACCGACTGACCTGTGATAGGTCCACTAGAGCGCTCAAAAGATACAACCCAACAGTGTTCCCCTATCAGCAAACAGAGTGGTGCCAAAGAGGAACATAAGGAAACCTCGGGCGTACTGCTCCGCCTCCTCAGGAGACTCGGGCTCCATCTCCGGCCTCCGAAAACGGGAAGAGAACCAGGTGTACCGGACTCTCCCAGAAGCTCTGTCCACAGGTGGGCGGGCCCCCAACAGATGTACCCAAGCGGCCTCCCACTCGCCCATATCCTCGTCATAAGGAATGGGCCAGCCTCCTATGTCTAAACCGGTGAGTACGGCGAAGTCTAGCGGGGTCATGGTCAAATCCCCGGTGGCGGAAAAATGGAAGGAATTGGTGGTGTCCCACCATCTCTCCACCAAAGCGGCTAACAGTGTCCTACTGGCAGGACAATGTGATAACCCCATGCAGAAGGCCCCGAACCCTGCTGAATCAACCAAATCCCGGACAGCCTCCGGGAGCTCGGTATACCACTCTTTCGCAGCAGTAGAGCCGTATCCTCGCACGGTACGAGAGCCAACCTGCATTCAGAATGAATGAGCTGTGTGCAAATGAAATGAATGAGCTGTGTGCAAATCAAATGAATGAGCTGTGTGCAAATGAAATGAATGAGCCGTGTGCAAATGAAATGAATAAGCTGTGTGCAAAATGAAATGAATGAGCTGTGTGCAAATGAAATGAATGAGCCGTGGTCAAATGAAATGAATGAGCCGTGTGCAAACGCAGTGTTTTGGGCTGCGTGTTCACTTTAATCAGTGATCTGGGCTGTGTGTTCAGAAATATCAGTGTTTTGGGCTGCGTGTTTCAAATCTAATCAGTGGGCTGCGTGTTCACTTTAATCATGATCTGGGCTGTGTGTTCAGAAAATCAGTGTTTGGGCTGCGTGTTCAAATCTTAATCAGTGGGCTGCGTGTTCGCTTTAATCTGGGCTGTGTGTTCAGAAAACCAGTGTTTTGGGCTGCGTGTTCAAATCTTAATCAGTGGGCTGCGTGTTCCTTTAATCTGGGCTGTGTGTTCAGAAAATCAGAGTTTGGGCTGCGTGTTCTACTCTCAATCAGTGTGGGCTGTGTGTTCACCATCAACTTGGACTGTGTGTTCAGAAAATCAGAGTTAGGGCTGCGTGTTCTACTCTCAATCAGTGTGGGCTGTGTGTTCACCATCAACTTGGACTGTGTGTTCAGAAAATCAGAGTTAGGGCTGCGTGTTCTACTCTCAATCAGTGTGGGCTGTGTGTTCACCATCAACTTGGACTGTGTGTGTTTAGAAAATCAGAGTTAGGGCTGCGTGTTCTACTCTCAATCAGTGTGCTGTGTGTTCACCATCATCAACTTGGGCTGTGTGTTCAGAAAATCAGAGTTAGGCTGTGTTCTACTCTCAATCAGTGTGGGCTGTGTGTTCACCATCAACTTGAACTGTGTGTTCAGAAAATCAGAGTTTGGACTGCGTGTTCTACTCCTAATCAGTGTGTGCCGTATGTTCACCATTAACTAGAACTGTGTGTTCAGAAAATCAGAGTTTGGGACTGTGTGTTCTACTCTTAGTCAGTGTGTGCTGTGAGTTCACCTTCAAATTCGAGCTGTGTGTGTTCGACAAATCAGTGCTTGAGCCGTGTGTTCAATTCTTAACTAATGTGTACCGTGCGTTCACAATCAATCAGTGAGCCTAGTGTTCAGAAATTCAAGTGTTTAAACCACATGTTCAGGATGCAAGCAAAGTACTATGTCATAGGCTAAACTGTGTGTTCAAGCATGGCAAAAGTATGAAATGCACGAAAAATACAGAAAATGAAGTAAAATACCTCTCGTGCCTCATAAGAGAGGTGATGCTCCGGCTCTCGTAGAAGTAGATCTCCGGGTGCCCGATCATTGAAGTCAGTAAAATGACGGAAAACGGCTCGCGGAAGATGTGCACCGCCGGGGCGTATCTCTCGGGGATAAAGGGGCGGACCCTCGGGGGCAGCGTCATGATATCGAAATCATCCCCGCACCTGGAGGACCTCCACCATGAGGGAAATTACCCGCCATTTCAAAAAAATCTGCAAAAGGAGCAAAAATGAGCAAAATGAGCCAAAATTGGAAAAAGTCAACAAAAGTCAACTCTCGGGAAATGAAAAAGTCAACAAAAGTCAACTCCCGAGAAAATCTTCCAAATATTGAGACAAACTTACCTCAAGTGGTGAAAATGAGAAAAGAAGCCCGAAATCAAAATTTAATCGGTCCAAAGTGCTTAAAATCGAATGTTTTTGCGAAAACAACTTGCGTGGGAGGCTGAAACAACGCGTATAAAGTGCAGATCTGAAGAAAAAAATGTTTGGGAGGCAAGGGGAGAAGATTTCGCAGCTGTGGGTGTGGTCTCGGATTGAATGGATGAGGGAATATAAAGAAAATGAGGCGAAAAGACAAAACTGCCCCTGTTTTTGGACAGGTGGCCGGCCGGCCACCTTTTCTGGCTGGCCGCCATTTGCTTTTTGGAAGATGGCCGGCAGCCTCCCCTAGGACAACCAACTGGCCGGCCATGTCCCCCACGCTCACCTAGCTCTCTGCAAATTTTGAGGAAGATTGGAGTTCCCGGGACCTGAAAAAGTTCAAGAAAAGTGTACTTTCTGGCGAAATTGCTCCGCCGGAACTTCAGCTACAATTTCTGACATGTGTCTCATCATTACTCATCAAAATCAGAGTGTATCCTTTTTGAGCATGTTGTAACCTCTCCGGGAGGTGAACCCGAGGCCGCGATCGAGTTGCCTTCGCCGAAATGCGCGTTTCCTTACCCGTTGTTTCGCAACAAACGGGCACCCTGATTTATGCTCGTTTTGCATTGTTCTGCACATAACTGGCATTCTCATGAGCATTTTGCATTGTCATGCATGTTTTCTTGTTGTACCATACCTCTGTGCTCGAGCGTGCGTTGTCACGCACGTTCCTTTCTTGCATTGTGTTGCATTCACTCGCCGACACTGTGTGTGTCAAACTTTCAGGAATCACAGGAATCACATTGAATATATGTTGTTAGCATATTGTTCTTGTTGAATTTCTTTCTTTTGCAGGCACGATATTGTATGTACGGTTCATTTGAGGCTGGTGTGACCAGACGAATCGCGCAGGTATTGTATCTTCTCCATGTGAGACGCGACGAGAATTGAATAATTCTCCGCATTCCTAACTGCATGAAATGTAGTTGTTGCTTTGCATCCTTGCTTAAAACTGTTGCATCTATTTGCGAATACTTGCTTCATTACAGCTTGCTGCACTTGCATGATCATTAAGTTACATCTGGCTCCGTGCATATCGCTTTGCATTTTGCCCCCTTTGCCTGCGGGCACATATCTCTGTTCATCTTGTATGATTGTCTAAGTCTTCGGCCTTGTCAAAAATGGGTCGTCTCTGGGCTTTGACATTCACTCCCGTCACTTGTGACTTCTGAGTTCTGTCAAAGAGGGGCAACTGTAGACACCCCATTTTTGACGACCTTAAGACTCAAATGTCACCGATTGAGTGCTCGGTGATGTTGCATATCGTGCTCGTTCAGAAGTCTCAGAGTCGCGGCCGTGAGCCCTGCCTCCGGACTTCCGAACCCTCTTCTATACCTTGTCTTGGTTTGCGAACCAGACTCGATTTTCTCTGTTTCTCTTCTTGAAGGGAGGGAGAGGTCTCGTAGACCATCTCTCAGTGGCCGTGGGCTACATTTCGTGGCCGTAGGCCATTTTGCCCATTTCGGAGCCCGGTTCCCGATTTTCGGAGCCGTCAGGTCGTGTGCCTCGGTTCGGGACCACCTAACCATCTCCGATTCCTCCGGTTTTTGGCATACATCTTATTTACTCCTTTTGAGGGACACTGGGGTCCGAGAGACCCACTTCGTGGCCGAATGCCACTTTGATGCTTAACAGCCTTTTTCGGGACCCCGAACTGCGTGTTTTGGCCCCGAGCATTCGTTTTGCATCGGTTTTCGTTCATTTTTGGCAGGTACCTCTGTTTTATCACCAGGAAGGTCACTGAAGGGTGGGAGGCCAACAATTGTTCAGCAACCAGTTATGCTCCTCCGGCGCCTCCGACGCCCGTTTTTCTCACTTCCGGGCAATGTTGACCACCCTATGAGCATTTTCTTCATGCACAAACCACATATTTGTGTTGTAAACACATGGGAGGACCCTAAAAGTCCATGGCCGGCCAGTAATTCCATCTTTCACTTTTGAACCTCTTTGAAAGTGGCCTATTCTCTCTCCTGTTTTAGAGTTGCTCAATTTGAACCACGGGGTCTTGTTGAACACACATGGGAGGACATCTTTCTCCTATGGCCGGCCAGAAAATCTTCTGAGCTTTTTGACCCTTGGCCGGCCGGCCATAGGGGGTGGCCGGCCGGCCACCTGCAACCAGAATAGGTGGCCGGCCTTGATCCTCACAATTGGTACTTTACAGCTGTATTCTGTTTTCCCCAAAAATATCTCTATCCGGGGAAGACTTTGAGGAGGGAAACTTGGTGTCATTTCCCTCCACTTTGCTCCTCCTCTCTTGCTTTATAACAGCAGCTCAAGCTTTGTTTGAGGGTGACAAAACTTTCCCTAAAAGCTTTGCATACATCTCCTCAATTTCTCTCTCATTTTCTTCAAAAAATCACTAAATCCTACCCTTTTCTTCATCACCACCAAGCATCACCACCACTACTCCATTCCAGCAGCAAGGAAGGATTTCCAGCAGCTAAAAGGCAGCAAATTTGGTCCAAGAAGCAAAGAAAGGGTGGTCTTCAAGAGTAAGTTCTCATTCCCTCTTTTATAGCTCATTCTTGCCTCATTTTTCTAGCCTATTTTCTTACTATTTGGGCTCCGACCCTAACTGAAACTAGGCCTTTTTTGAGCCATTCTTCATGTTTTATCAAGGGCTCAACCCTGTTTGAGCCTCCATTTGGTACTTGCTTCAATACCTTTAATGGTCAATTTTTTTGCATGAAATTTCTAGCCCATGTGTGATCTGTTTTCGAGTATAATGTAAACTGTAAGTGAGCCTATTTTGAGCCCCTCTTCAACATTGAAGAAGGGATCAACCATTTTTGGGTCCCCTATCTTGCACTTATTTCATAATCCCTCCTATTTACCGTAAATTTGCATGATTTGTTTGGCCTATATGTAAATTGTTTTGGAGTGTGTCATGAACTGTGAGTAGGATTATTTTGAGTCCCTCTACAACATTGTAGAAGGGATCAACACTGTTGGGGGCCTCCATGTTGTACTTACCATTATACCCCTCTTTGGCCCCCATTTTTGCATGCTTTTTTTGGCTTATCTAGCTTCTGTTTTCGGCCATGATCATAACTAAAAGTGGTTATATTTTGACCTTCTTGGCATATTTCATTAAGGGTCCTTGTCCATTTGATGTATATTTGGTCTACTTCATGTTATACCCTCTTGTGGCCTATTTCTTGCATTACATTTTGAGCATGTTTTCATACTGATTTAAGGCTTGTCATCTACTGTAAATGTTCATACTTTTAGTCCCTCTTCAGTGTTGTAGAAGGGTATTTTTCCATTTGGGCATTGCATCCACCACTTGTTTCATGACCTCCCTTGCGGAGCCATTTTTGTATGCCATTGTTGCCCTACTTGTGCTTGCTGTTTGACCATGTTTTGTACTGTAAAAATGTGAGTTTTGGGGCTGCCTTGATTTTTCTTTTTCATGTCATGTATTAATTATGCATGTATAGTATAGCTGTAGGCCATTTCATGCATTGAAATCCATGTTTCGGGATCATTTCGTGCATCGGGTATCACTTCGCTTTGTTTCGGGGCTGTTCTGCCCTTCATTTTGCCACTGATTTTTGCATGTTTGCATATCGTATTCCATGTCTTTGCCATGTCTCATTAGAGTGGCATTTCGGTGCCTGAGGGTCCGTTCTCGGTTTGCGTGCCCGCGGCACGCACTTCGAGGTGTCTTGTTTTCATCTGATGGCCTCCTGTGTGAGTGTGGCTGAGGCTCTTCATGTTGGTGTAAGCCCATTATTGCATTGCGTATGCCATTTCACCCATAGCATTGTGTATGCCCGGTTGTATATTACCTCGTATAGCGTGTATGCCATTCCATGACATTGTGTATGTTAGGGTTGCATATTAGCTACATTTCATGCATATCATGCGTATCGCATCGTGTTCGGGATAGGAGTTAGCCTGGGCATGGGAAACGAGGCACGTTTCGTACTCCGAGCGACGGAACGGGTCTCAATTCCCAAGTCACCGACGCTCCGGATTATCCATGATGGAGTTAGGTTTTGTTGTAGCATTCATACGCATTCATCCTATATTGAGTTGTGCAAATCGGCTCCTCAGCCATCATGCATCGATATGCGTGATTGGTGGCACGAGGATCGAGGCATGCATATATTTGTGAAATACATTGCTATGCCCCTTTCCTGCTCTCTGTTGCAGCAAAATAGAGAATCAGCAACTTTTCAGAGTCTGGCATGCCTTTCGAGAAACATTGCAAAACAGAGGCTAATTGGGGCATCCCAATGGATTTCTGCGCAAGGCAGCCCAAACTTGCAGCATTCATCAGAATCAAGGCACCCCCTGGCTTGCATACCAGTTTACAGTTTTTCTTAGTTAATTTGTTAATTAATTAGGGATCTGTATATTATTCGGACTGTAATATTCTTTTATTCGGGACTGTATTATTTATTCGGACCCTCTGTGCGAGGGCAAAATTGTAATAAGTGTGGGTGAGTGTGATGTATGTCTTCCAACCCCACGTCTTTCTTCCCTTTTATTTACCCGCTTATGATGGTTAGATATAGGGCATATTTCAATTAGCATACAGTATGACAACATTTTTTTGCATCATTCATCTGTTTTGCACGCACCGGGCTCGGCGCATCATGCAAACTGCATTTGTATTTCAATTCCAAATTGAATACGTGTTAGTTGTAGCATTCCATATGCCATGTTTAGAATAGCCGAGCCTGCTATAGTCGCATCTTTGCATGTGTTGCATTAGGCAATTCTATGTTTAGGATCATGCATGATTTCTAACGAGTTTCTATTTTGGCTTGGAGTACTCGGTGAGTTTTTATGCTTTAGCATCCTTGCATGTGTGTGAGTGACTGCCATGATAGCATGCTTACCATGAGGCTATTTGCTTATGTGATATAACTGCCTGAATGCCTGTGGGTGGAGGTTGTGTTATTTGGATTGGAACAATTCATCAAATGTTTGTTTCAAGCCCACTAGATAGTGGCAAAATCATGTTTTCTAAGCCCACCTGAGGGTGGCAAATCCACGTCTTAGCCTACCTGTGGGTAGCACCATCAAACCATTTTCAAACAAACAAACATGAAATGTTTTGTTCCAATTCAGGCGACTCAGTCTATACTTGTATGCTGTGCGCATCACATAGTAAATCTAGGCTAATAACCGGAATAAGAGCACACAATGTTTTCAAAACTTGATATCATGGTTAGTAGAGGCCGGTCTTTGACCGGGCGAGCGGGGGTGCTCACAAAGTGACCTTCCCCAATCGTACCCAAGTTCCCGAGCCAAGGCAACTTTGGTGATGACGGACACGTGGCCTTTGGCACCGAGTCAGGGTTTCCTAAATTTCCCATTAAAAAACATTTAGGTGGCGACTCTGTATCTGACAAAGCAGTCCATGTTTGGCACTTCTTTCAAAAAAATCTGTTTTCAAAATCGATTTGCCGGATTTGGACTCTTTGGTTCAAGATTAAGAACCGTGACATTTGAGTCCTTGAACTGTAGTGACCCCAATAGGAACGGAACGGGACTTAACCCTCCCGGGGCGTTCGGGGACGTCTACACCAAGCAAAATCGTCTTGGCTATAATCTGAGAGTTGAACAATTAATCAACTCCCTTGGCCAAGCAAAATCATCTTGGCCGTAAGCTTGGAGTTGAACAATTCATCAACTCTAATGGCCGAGTGTAGACACCCCATTTTGACCGGCCCTAAAACTTGGGCGCTTTCTTTTGATTACCCGATCATGACAATTAGAATGTGTTTCTCACAAAATTCTCAGTAAGAAAGATGGAATTTAAGTTTTAATCCCAACCTTCACCCATTTTTTGGCCAAACTATTTTAGATCTTAAAACCTCTTTTGAAAAATATTTTTTTTTAAATGTTTCTATAATGTCCGAGGCTCCCATTTCGATTAAAATATTACACTTTTCAGTAAACCGAGTAAGGACAAAGTGGAAATAAATGGAAGAGAGGTGAACTTTTTTGAAAAATATTTAAAAATATCTTCTTTATAGGTTTGGAGTTGAAGGAAATAGGAGGGGATGAAAGAAAACTGGTTTAGGAAAAGAATGAGTATCAAATCATTAAGAAGGAAATGAGTAGCCTTAACTAAATTAGGCATTTCTCTTTGTACACTTGGAATTTAAATGTGAGGCCACCACCATTGGAAAGTAGACTTCTGGGGCTTCAATTTAGACACAGGAACCACCTTAGACCAAGTCCAAATAAGGGAGATATACCCATTTGAAGTTGGGCTTCAGAGCAGATTTTGTTGACCCAGCCCGAGATAGCCTTTACTAAATTAGGCATATCTCTTTGTACACTTGGAATTTAAATTTGAGGCCACCACCATTGGAAAGTAGACTTCTGGGGCTTCAATTTGGACCTAAGAACCGCCTAAAACCAAGTCCATATGGGGGAGATATGCCCATTTGAAGTTGGGCTTAAAAGTAGATTTTGTTGACTCGGCCCAAAACAACAATAGCCCATTTTTTTTTGGTTTTGGTTCGGTTGGGACAACCCATTTATCTATTTTCTGAGCCATTCAAGTGCATCCACTCATCCTCCATTATACCTAATCATCCCCCATTGTCAAAAAGAGGTTTTGTTTGCATTCATAAAGAAGTATCCCATGCAACCACCTTGAAAATTCGCCCTCCTATCACATTTTTGTCTCCCACCTTGTCTCCCACCTTCTTTTTGACCTTTACTCTCCCTCATTGCCTATATAGAATGATCATATTGTAAGAGAGAAAAGGAGACCACGAAATTGAAGAGAAATGAGTGAGAAAAGAGTGAAAAAAGAGAGAAAAATTGAGTTTTTGAGCCAAAAATATTCCTATCTTCCATATACACCCATACCTTCCATAGCTACTGAAATTCCTCATTTCCATACACCAAAACCACTCCAAAAATTTTGATATAGCCAAAGATCAATTGCCTTGATCATAAGGAAGAGTGTTTAGTGATTGAAAGTGAGAAAAACTAGAGAGTTAGCCACTTTCTATACCACAAACTCCATAAACTCCATAATTTCGAATTGAGGATTTGAGAACACACTTCCTACACTTGAGGGTGATCAAGATAAAGTTTGGAAATCAAAAAGTTCAATCTTTTTTTGGAATGTGAATTGTTAGTCTTTCATTTTCTTATATTTTATATCTTATACTTATTTTCATGCTTCTTATTTCATTGTGTTTTGTTATAATCTAAGTGGTTTGTTTATCTCATATTTATTTTCTTACTTTATATTTCATAGTGTGTTGTTATAATCCTAGTGGTTTGTTTAGCTCATAATTATTTATTTATTTTTATTCGCATGCTTTAATTTCATATTAGTTTTGTTGTAATCTTGCATGTTCTACCTCATATTTTTTTTTTTTTCGTGTATTAGTCTCATATTAGTTCTGTTGTAATCTTGCATGTTCTATCTTATATTTGTTTTATTGCTTTAGATTTATGTTGTGAATTTGCACTTTTTATTTTATTTTATATTTGTTTTCTTGTTTTTTTTTAATCTAACCGGTAGTGGTTAGTTGAGCCACCTACATATTTTTTGTTTGTTCATTTTCTTGGTTTCGCAACAAGACAGGTTTTGCTTGGCCTAGTTGGCCGGCCGGTTAGCTTCTTCCGAACAAGATGGCATAATCTCCCAATATTGACCAATTTCCGCCGGCGGTTCTAAAGAACATGAAGCTTTTATTTTATTTATTTTTTATTTTGAGTGTATTGTGAGGTTTTTATTTTGTTGTAATATTCTCATCATCTCTCTCTAATTTGATTTGTAATTATTCTTTAAAATGTTGTAATAATTCCCCGCCCCGCTTCTTTCTATCCCGTTCTTTTACTTGCTTTCTTTATTTGTACATAAACATCATATTTATTTTTCATCATAGTTATGTTTTGCATCCATGTTTCATGCATCTTGATTCGGCTAAGTTTGCATTTGTAGATTTAATCAATTCCTATATGATTATGTGCGCTACCTCATGTTCTTAAGATGATTCACATATCATATTTTAGAAGCCGAATCTTTAGTTGCATCTCATGAGTGAATTGCATTAGGATTTTGTATATAAGATCATACATATTTTACTAATTTTGTTTTGTAGCTTGTTCGTGGGACGTCAAACATGTAAGTTTTTATGTTTTAGCATCCCGTTTGTGTGTGTTTTTCTTACTATGTCTAGCATTCTACCATGAGGCTATTTGCTTATGTGATATAACTCTATGAATGCCAGTGGATGGAGGTTGTGTCGCTTAATTTGGAATGATGTTGATTTTTCGTGCTTGTAAACTCAATTTATTTGGGTTGTACATCGTCAAAACTCTTTCAAAATGTATGATATCAAATTGTTCCAAAATGAATGGCATAGTCTATACGTGTATGCTTCACATAGTAAATTTTAGGATTTATTAACTAATCAGAACATGAACATATAAATAAAATAAAATTCATATCATGATTAGTAAAGGCCGATCTTTGATCGGGTGGGCGGGGGTGCTCATTATTGACCTTCTCCTCTCATACCTAAGGTTCCGAGCCAAGCATCCTTGGTTACGACAAACAGTGGCCTTGGCACTGAGTCATGGGCTTCCTAATTTCCCAAAATATTAGGTGGCGACTCTGAGATCTGATGACGCGGTCCATTATTGCAATAAAATGGATTTTCAATAAAAGTTTCCAAATCTGGACTCTCGTCTACGTTTTACATTGCACTCGTGAGACTAGATCAAAGAGATCTCGGGAGTCCGAACTGTTTAATGCCCGCGGGTACCCCCTCGGGCATGTTACAGTTTCTGGCGACTCTGCTGGGGATTTATGAAACCTTGACTCGAACTCCATGATATGACTTTTATTTTCGATTATATGTTTATTGCATTGCATGCATTGGTGCACTTAAAGTCCCTGTGTTGCCCAAATACTGGTGGGAACACAGGCATACTTTTTGTGACACTACACCTATCTCTACGTTACTTTGGAGGCCTTGTGTTTTAATCTTTTGAGATCTGAAAGTTCTCAGACTTTGAAGATAGGCTAATATTGACTCTTCTGAGTTCTTAAGATCTTCATTGGTTATGACTCAAAGGACTCTTTCGTAATGTCACATTGACTATAACCCCTAGAGTAAAGCCAACCTTGTACATATAGTGAGCCATAGTACCTTCCAAATTAGGACAGGATGCTTTCCCATTGCTAGGATGTATGATACCGCTTGTCTGAATAGTGAAACCCTAGACCATTTCAAGCTAGGACAGGATAACCCTACCCTCCATAGGGGTGTTTATTCTCTTTCCTGCTATGTGTTATGTGCAATGTATTGGATCTATACAGGGGTTCTCAAATTCAAATGAGTGGTTCAGGTATTTCAACTTAGCACCATTACTTCAAAAACAAAAAAAAAATAACAAAAACATAAAATCAAAAAAAAAAATTTGTAAAAAAAAAAAAAAACTCTGGTATCCCACAAAGTCGACCATTGTAAATAAATAGAGCTTGTAGGGTATCCGACCATCTCTGTGAATGGGGAGTGACCGCCTGTTGATTGGACGGGTTTTATTTTGAATATTGCGGATGGCCCACACGTTGACTGGCAATTTGAGAATGGTTTTATTCTGAGTTCTGAATTGAGTATTGAGTATTAAGTCTAAGTTTAATTCCACCAAGTTTGTAGAGTTGGGATCAGACTCGAGTCATTCTAGTGAGTCAGAGTCTATTGATTTCGATAGTGCTAACCTAGACATTTATGCCCTGTCTAGGCCTTCTTTGTCATTTTCTTTTGAGTCTGTTGTCAAAAAGTCTGTTGTCATTGCTGAGTCACAGTCTCTTTTCAATAAACCAAAAAAAAAATGCCATAGAGTCTGCCTACTTCTCTGTGTCTTAATTCATCGCATTGACCAAAGTTTTTCAAAACTTTTTCCAAAACTCTGATAAAAACGAAGAGGAAGAATTTTCTCGGGATTTGCAAATTTTGATAAACTGAGAGGAAGAGAGGTGTGCTAAGCCTTTGATGAATAAAATCATTTTTGTTAATGTGGGTACTGAGAAGGATACTGGCTTGGTCCAAATTGGTTCTATCTTATCTTCGTAAAAGTACGAATGATTAGTCACTTTGTGAAAAGATTTCAAAAACTATTTTTGCGTGGTCCTACGAAGACATGCCTAGAATTAGTTATACAGCATAGGATCCCTCTTGACTCGTGGTCCGACCTCCTTAGCTCCTTAGCTTTCAAACCGTGATTTGAAGTATTTCATGATCAATCAAAGTGTAAAGTTTGCGTAGCCAAATTGGAAATAGCTCTTGAACTGGAGGGCCATGATGTGATTCAAATGAAGACAGCCCTTAAACTAGGGGCAATAAGGTCGAATATGATTCAAATGGAAACAGCCCTTGAACTAGGGGCAATGATGTGATTCAAATGGAGGCAACCCTTCAACTAAGGGCAATAAGGTCGAATGTGACCCAGATTGGAAATAGCCCTTGAACTAGGGGCCATAATGTGATTCAAATGGAGGCAGCCCTTTAACTAGGGGCAATAAGGTCGAATGCGATTCAGATTTGAAACATCCCTTGAACTAGGGGCAAAAGTGTGAGGCTTACATAGCTGAAATAGAGGTAGCCCTTGAACTAAGGGCAATAAAGTATCACCCTTGAGAGGCTCGCTGAGCCGAAAACCCGGAAGGGCGACCCGGGCAAAAGTTAGAGTACCAAAAAAAAATAATAAAAAGGAAAAATAAAAAGAAAAATGAAAAGCTCGCAAGGTTGAAAACCCGAAAGGGCGGCTTTGGCAAAAGTTAGAGCATAAAAGGAGAGTGTCAATACCCGAGTGAATCTTAGCCAGAACTATGTAGGGCCTGTGATTCAGATTGGAAGCAACCCTTGAACTAGGGGCAAAAAGGTCGGATGTGATTTAGATTTGAAGCAGCCCTTGAGACTAGAGGCAAAAAGTTGGATGTCCACTACACTAGGGGCAACACTAGGGGCAAATTCAGACCTAATTAGCCTAGTCCCTACATCATCATATCTACTGGTCAAGTGTAGCAGTCGTTCTTATAGATGGCCTAGAGATTTCACACCCAATCAACATGGTCAAGTTAGAATAAAAGTAACCCTTGAGAGGCTCATTGGGCTGAAAACCCGGAAGGGCGACCCAGGCAAAAGTTAGAGCAGAAAAACAAAAAAATAGAAACTCAAAAGAAATAAAAAAATGAACAAAATGAAAAACAAAAATAAAAAATGACAAAAAGCTCGCAAGGTTAAAACCCAAAAGGGCGGCTTTGGCAAAAGTTAGAGCACAAAAGGAGAGTGTCAATACCCGAGTGAACCTTTGCTGGAACTACGATGGCCTGATTCCTATCTTGAGGATACATAGGTAGCTTCATCTTGAAGTTCGGCCCCAATAATTTTTTCAACTTATTCATTTCGTCCATGTTTGATTTGTGTATCTACAGCCGACTTGGTTGTCCTATCCGTGTGATTGGTGTATTTTCATTCAGTTTAGTTCAGTTGGTTCGAGTCAACTTGGTTCAGTTCGGTTCGGTTCTGTTCAGCGGTTCGATTCGGTCCAGTTCTGCTTGGCTTCATTCGGTACGGATTGGCTTGGTTCAGATCGGCTCGATTCAGTTATCCCCATTGATTATCTGGCTTGGGGCTATGCACCCTGATGGTTGATTCCATGTTAGTTGAGTAGTAGCCATTTGCAAAAATAGGTTTTGATTAATTTGAATGAAGCTGACTAATTTTTCTCAAAAATTTTCCATTTTTGCAAAACTTGGACCATTCTTTGGATTTAAAAAGGAAAAATTTTCAGTGCTCACAGTTTAGTTTACATGATTCAAAACAGAAAATGGAATAAGTATGCTAATCTAACTCTTATGTTGGTCAAAACATTTTTACAAAAAAAATCAAGAGACAAAAAAGGGTCATGCAATGAACTAGGGGCATAGTCGAGTTAGAGATTCTGTCTTCTCCACCGCTCGAGTCAACTATTCAGTGTATATAAGTGTGTATTCATACCAGTCAAGGTATTCATACCAGTCAGTGTATTCATACCAGTCAGTATATTTATACCAGTCGGTGTATTTATACTAGTCAGTGTATATTAGTGTGTTTGGATCGTTTTGCTTCGTTCTTCTTTCGTTAAGTCATTTTTTATTTAGGTCAGTATGGAATCAATGTCCAATTCAAAGTTCAAAATTCAATCACTCTCAAATTCAATCAAAAAGATGAAGGAAGAGAGAGTGAGACAAAAATAAGAAGAGAGAGTAAGACAAAAACAGAAAGAGAGGCAGGAAAGTTGTATATATATATATGTATATGTATTGTATAGCTATGTATTATGTATATTTGTTTGAACATTTGGGTCACAGGTATGGCTTGGGTTCAGTGGTTTGGCCTAGTGGGTTGAGGATTCGGAAAGCCTAAGCCCGAGGTTAGGGGTTCGAACCCTACATTGAGTGTTTCTTTTGTTTTGTTTTCGTTTTATGTATAAATATGTCTTATATATATATATATATATTTGTTTGAACATTTGGATCACAGGTGTGGCTTGGGTTCAGTGGTTTGGCCCAATGGTTGAAGAGTGAGAGGCTGAGCCTGAGGTAAGGGGTTCGAACCCTACATCGAGTGTTTCTTTTGGTTTGTTTTGATTTTGTGTATATATGTCTCGTATATGTATATATATTTGTTTGCATATCTTGTCACAAGAGTGGCATGGTTCAGTGGTTGAGGACTCGAAGACCATGCCTAAGGTTAGGGGTTCGAAACCCCATATCCCCACATCCATGCATTTTGTGTTTTTTCTTTCTTTTTGCGTGTTTTGCGTACATGTGCTGACGTCAGCAAACGGAATATGCCTTCTCAGTAACGGCATCTTCCCGCTGACGGTTGCAAACAGAATATTCTCCATCTGTGTATATATCCGTATATGTTTGTGTATAGGTCCGTATGTCTGTGTCATATATACCTGTATATATACTGTATATGTCTGTGTATATATCTGTATATATCTGTCTGTATATTGTCTATATATGCATATGTGTATACCATATGTACATATATGTGTGTATTTATATGTAAATATTTGTGTATTATCTTGGTTGTGTTTGCAATGAGTTCCTAGGAGACCAACTGCGACGGTGAAAACTAGAGTTCGAATGGCCGAGGCCTAGAACGCAAAAGGTTTGGGATTTCCGAGACTAAAGTCTGGTTTACATACCCAGGGGTGTATCCCTGGCTTGAAATCTATATGGCAGCCCCATAAGTTGAGGTAGCTTGTATGCGCCTCAATTCTGGATACTGAATCAACCTAGTTTGTCACCCCGTTGGAGAATAGGGAAAATTGTGTATCAAATACAGTTAGGTGTGCCTGTATGTTCATGCGACCCCTTCTCTCATTTGTGTGGTATGCACATTTGAATGCGATGCAACCCCTTCTCTCATTTGTGTGGCATGCACATTTGAATGCGAGGCAACCCCTTCTCTCATTTGTGTGGTATGTACATTTTAATGCGATGCACTTTTCTCTCATTTGTGTGGTATACACATTTGAATGCGATGCAACCTCTTCTCTCATTTGGATGGCATGCACATTTGAATGCGATGCAACCCCTTCTCTCATTTGTGTGGCATGCACATTTGAAAGCGAGGCAACCCCTTCTCTCATTTGTGTGGTATGCATATTTGAATGCGATGCACTTTTCTCTCATTTGTGTGGTATGCACGTTTGAATGCGATGCAACCCCCTCTCTCATTTGTGTGGTATGCACATTTAAATGCGATGCAACCCTTTCTGTCATTTGTGTGGTATGCACATTGAATGCGATGCACTTTTCTCTCATTTGTGTGGTATGCACATTTGAATGCGATGCACTTTTCTCTCATTTGTGTGGTATGCACATTTGAATGCGATGCAACCCCTTCTCTCATTTGTGTGGTATGCACATTTGAATGCGATGCAACCCCCTCTCTCATTTGTGTGGTATGCACATTTGAATGCGATGCAACCCCTTTTCTCATTTGTGTGGTATGCACATTTGAATGCGATGCACTTTTCTCTCATTTGTGTGGTATGCACATTTGAATGCGATGCAACCCCTTCTCTCATTTGTGTGGTATGCACATTTGAATGCGATACAACCCCCTCTCTCATTTGTGTGGTATGCATATTTGAATGTGATGCACTTTTCTCTCATTTGTGTGGTATGCATATTTGAATACAATGCAACCCCTTCTCTCATTTGTGTGGTATGCACATTTGAATGCGATGCACTTTTCTCTCATTTGTGTGGTATGCATATTCTGCGATGCAACCCCCTCTCTCATTTGTATGGTATGCCCATTTGAATGCGATGCAACCCCTTCTCTCATTTGTGTGGTATACACATTTGAATGCGATGCAACCCCCTCTCTCATTTGTGTGGTATGCACATTTGAATGCGATGTAACCCCTTCTCTCATTTGTGTGGTATGCACATTTGAATGCGATGCACTTTTCTCTCATTTTGTGGTATGCACATTTGAATGCGATGCAACCCCTTCTCTCATTTGTGTGGTATGCACATTTGAATGCGATGCAACCCCTTCTCTCATTTGTGTGGCATGCACATTTGAATGCGAGGCAACCCCTTCTCTCATTTGTGTGGTATGCACATTTGAATGCGATGCACTTTTCTCTCATTTGTGTGGTATGCACATTTGAATGCGATGCAACCCCTTCTCTCATTTGTGTGGTATGCACATTTGAATGCGATGAAACCCCTTCTCTCATTTGTGTGGCATGCACATTTGAAAGCGAGGCAACCCCTTCTCTCATTTGTGTGGTATGCACATTTGAATGCGATGCACTTTTCTCTCATTTGTGTGGTATGCACATTTGAATGCGATGCAACCCCCTCTCTCATTTGTGTGGTATGCACATTCGAATGCGATGCAACCCCCTGTCTCATTTGTGTGGTATGCATATTTGAATGCGATGCACTTTTCTCTCATTTGTGTGGTATGCACATTTGTATGCGATGCACTTTTCTCTCAGTTTTGTGGTATGCACATTTGTATGCGATGTACCCTTTTCTTTCGCGGTCTAGGAGACCTTAAATCCTCTAAATGTGCAATTCCTTTGGTGTTTGTTGTGCCCGAACGACTTCAGGTGGTCTGGTATAGCCACCTGCCTGGTTTGCAATGAGTTCCTAGGAAATCAACTGAAACGTGAAAACTAGAGTTCGAATGGCGATGTCGAGAACGCAAAAGGTTCAGGATTTCCGAGACTAAAGTCTGGTTTAAATACCCAGGGTGTATCCCTGGCTTGAAATCTGTATGGCAGCCCCATAGGTTGAGGTAGCTTGTATGCGCCTCAATTCTGATACTGAACCAACCTAGTCTATCACCCCGTTGGAGAATAGGGAAAGTTGTGTATGAAATACAGTTAGGTGTGTCTGTCTGTTCACGCCACCCTCTCTCATTTGTGTGGTATGCACATTTGAATGCGATGCACCCCCTTCTTTCATTTTTGTATGCAATGCACCCCCTGTTATGTTTCCTATCATTTGCACGAGGCTTGCCTCCCATGTTGCCATCTTCATATCTTTATCATCACTCCATGACATTGCATTACATTGCATACATCATGAATTTTCAAACAACCGCTTCGCGAAGTGTGTAAGTCTAACTTTCAAACTGCATTTTGAGCATGTCACTTGCATTCTGCCCTTGAACTACGCTGGATTGATTCCTTGCAAAGGGATACGTAGGCAACCTTCGGGTTCAACCACTTGCATTACATCTTGTTTGTTTGCCCAAGTCTTACGGCATTGTTAAAAGGGTCGTTTTTAGGCTTTGACATTCACTCACGTCATGAAATGACTTTGAGCTCTGTCAAAGAGGGGCAACTGTAGACACCCCATTTTGACCGGCCCTAAGACTTGGGTGCTTTCTTTTGATTACCCGATGATGACAATTAGAATGTGTTTCTCACAAAATTCTCAGTAAGAAAGATGGAATTTAAGTTTTAATCCCAACCTTCACCCATTTTTTGGCCAAACTATTTTAGATCTTAAAACCCTCTTTTGAAAATATGTTTTTTTTTAAATGTTTCTATAATGTCCCGAGGCTCCCATTTCGATTAAAATATTACACTTTTCAGTAAATCGAGTAAGGACAAAGTGGAAATAAATGGAAGAGATGTGAACTTTTTTGAAAAATATTTAAAAACATCTTCTTTATAGGTTTGGAGTTGAAGGAAATAGGAGGGGATGAAAGAAAACTGGTTTAGGAAAAGAATGAGTATCAAATCATTAAGAAGGAAATGAGCAGCCTTAACTAAATTAGGCATTTCTCTTTGTACACTTGGAATGTAAATGTGAGGCCACCACCATTGGAAAGTAGACTTCTGGGGCTTCAATTTAACACAAGAACCACCTTAGACCAAGTCCAAATAAGGGAGATATACCCATTTGAAGTTGGGCTTCAGAGCAGATTTTGTTGACCCAGCCCGAGATAGCCTTTACTAAATTAGGCATATCTCTTTGTACACTTGGAATTTAAATTTGAGGCCACCACAATTGGAAAGTAGACTTCTGGGGCTTCAATTTGGACCCAAGAACCGCCTAAAACAAGTCCATATGGGGGAGATATGCCCATTTGAAGTTGGGTTTAAAAGCAGATTTTGTTGACTTGGCCCAAAACAAAATAGCCTATTTTTTTTTTGGTTTTGGTTCGGTTGGGACAACCCATTTACCTATTTTCTGAGCCATTCAAGTGCATCCACTCATCCTCCATTATACCTAATCATCCCCATTGTCAAAAAGAGGTTTTGTTTGCATTCATAAAGAAGTATCCCATGCAACCACCTTGAAAATTTGCCCTCCTATCACATTCTTGTCTCCCACCTTGTCTCCCACCTTCTTTTTGACCTTTACTCTCCCTCATTGCCTATATAGAATGATCATATTGTAAGAGAGAAAAGGAGACCACGAAATTGAAGAGAAAGGAGTGAGAAAAGAGTGAAAAAAGAGAGAAAAATTGAGTTTTTGAGCCAAAAATTTCCTATCTTCCATATACACCCCATACCTTCCATAGCTACTGAAATTCCTCATTTCCATACACCAAAACCACTCCAAAAATTCTGATATAGCCAAAGATCAATTGCCTTGATCATAAGGAAGAGTGTTTAGTGATTGAAAGTGAAAAAAACTAGAGAGTTAGCCACTTTCTATACCACAAACTCCATAAACTCCATAATTTCGAATTGAGGATTTTAGAACACACTTCCTACACTTGAGGGTGATCAAGAGGAAGTTTGGAAATCAAAAAATTCAATCTTTATTTGGAAGGTGAATTGTTAGTCTTTTTTTTCTTATATTTTATATCTTATACTTATTTTCATGCTTCTTATTTCATTGTGTTTTGTTATAATCTAAGTGGTTTGTTTATCTCATATTTATTTTCTTACTTTATATTTCATAGTGTGTTGTTATAATCCTAGTGGTTTGTTTAGCTCATAATTATTTATTTATTTTTATTCGCATGCTTTAATTTCATATTAGTTTTGTTGTAATCTTGCATATTCTACCTCATATTTTTTTTTTTTCGTGTATTAGTCTCATATTAGTTCTGTTGTAATCTTGCATGTTCTATCTTATATTTGTTTTATTGCTTTAGGTTTATGTTGTAAGTTTGCACTTTTTATTTTATTTTATATTTGTTTTCTTGTTTTTTTTTAATCTAACCGGTGGTGGTTAGTTGAGCCACCTACATATTTTTTGTTTGTTCATTTTCTTGGTTTCGCAACAAGATAGGTTTTGCTTGGCCTAGTTGGCCGGCAGCCTAGTTGGCCGGCCGTTAGCTTCTTCCGAACAAGATGGCGTAATCTCCCAATATTGACCAATTTCCGCCGGCGGTTCTAAAGAACATGAAGCTTTTATTTTATTTATTTTTTATTTTGAGTGTATTGTGAGGTTTTTATTTTGTTGTAATATTCTCATCATCTCTCTCTAATTTGATTTGTAATTATTCTTTAAAATGTTGTAATAATTCCCCGCCCCGCTTCTTTCTATCCCGTTCTTTTACTTGCTTTCTTTATTTGTTCATAAACATCATATTTATTTTTCATCATAGTTATGCTTTGCATCCATGTTTCATGCATCTTGATTCGGCTAAGTTTGCATTTGTAGATTTAATCAATTCCTATGTGATTATGTGCACTACCTCATGTTCTTAAGATGATTCACATATCATATTTTAGAAGTCGAATCTTTAGTTGCATCTCATGAGTGAATTGCATTAGGATTTTGTATATAAGATCATGCATATTTTACTAACTTTGTTTTGTAGCTTGTTCGTGGGACGTCAAACATGTAAGTTTTTATGCTTTAGCATCCGTTTGTGTGTGTTTTTCTTACTATGTCTAGCATTCTACCATGAGACTATTTGCTTATGTGATATAACTCTATGAATGCCAGTGGATGGAGGTTGTGTCGCTTAATTTGGAATGATGTTGATTTTTCGTGCTTGTAAACTCAATTTATTTGGGTTGTACATCGTCAAAATTCTTTCAAAATGCATGATATCAAATTGTTCCACAATGAATGGCATAGTCTGTACGTGTATGCTTCACATAGTAAATTTTAGGATTTATTAACTAATCAGAACATGAACATATAAATAAAATAAAATTCATATCATGGTTAGTAAAGGCCGATCTTTGATCGGGTGGGCGGGGGTGCTCATTATTGACCTTTCTCTCTCATACCTAAGGTTCCGAGCCAAGCATCCTTGGTTACGACGAATAGTGGCCTTGGCACTAAGTCATGGGTTTCCTAATTTCCCAAAATATTAGGTGGCGACTCTGAGATCTGATGACGTGGTCCATTATTGCAATAAAATGGATTTTCAATAAAAGTTTCCAAATCTGGACTCTCGTCTACGTTTCACATTGCACTCGTGAGACTAGATCAAAGAGATCTCGAGAGTCTGAACTGTTTAACGCGCGCGGGTACCCCCCCCCCCGGGTATGTTACACCGAGCAAAATCATCTCAGCTATAATCTTAGATTTGAACAATTCATCAACTCCATTGGCCGAACAAAATCATCGCGGCTAAAAGCTTAGAGTTGAACAATTCATCACTCTAATGACCAAACAAAATTATCTCGGCTATAATCTCAGAGTTGAACAATTCATCAACTCCATTGGCTGAGCAAAATCATCTCGGCTAAAAGCTTAGAGTTGAATAATTCATCAACTCTAATGACCGAGCAAATCATCTCGGCTATAATCTTAGAGTTGAACAATTTATCAACTCTTTGATCCGAGTAAAATCACCTCGACTAGGGGGGTAGTTGCCTCTTATTCATTGCAATCCACTAACCATAACAAATTGGCTATGTACAATAATTCATTTCTATTACTTTCATGAAGTCACATGGTGACGCAAAGAATTACATTGGTAAACAGAGGGGAATGCTTGTCCCATACAAAAATTACACTTAAAGATTAAAACTAAAAATAATACAACTTTAGATTGGCTGCATTCCATGGTTGGGGTATAGCATTGCCATCCAAGTCTTCTAGATGGTATGCCCCTTTGCCCGCCAAACCAGTTATCTTGTAAGACCTTTCCCAGTTTGTCCCTAGCTTTCCTTCGCCCGGCACAAGAGTGTTGCTCATCACCTTTCTCAAGACCCAATCCCCGACCTTGAATGGTCTCGGGTGAACTGTTTTGTTATACTTTCTCAACAGTTCTTATTGATACGCTGCGACATGGATCAGGGCCTTTTCTCAGTGTTCTTCTACAAGGTCCAATTCTAAGGCAATGGCTTCGGCGTTTAAGTCAGGCTCAAAATTTTCGCTGCGAATGGTGGGTATACCGATTTCCAATGGGAAGACTGCCTCCATGCCATATGCCAGGGCAAAAGACATCTCTCTAGTCGAGCGTCTTGGTGTTGTTCGGTAAGCCCAGAGAACTGTTGGAAGTTCTTCGGCCCACCTTCCTTTGGCTTTCTCTAACCTTTTCTTCAGCCCATCTAGAATGGTTTTGTTTGATGCTTCGACTTGGTCGTTTGACTGAGGGTAGGCCGTGTGGAATTATAGAATTCTATCTTTAGTTTCTCATAAAATTCTCTGAACAACTATCCATCAAATTGGGTGCCATTGTCGAAGATCAAAGCCTTGGGGACTTCAAACTGCGTTATCACGTTCTGCTAGACAAACTTATTTACATCTTTTTCTTTAATTGTCGACAAGGGCTCTGCTTCGACCTATTTAGTGATGTAGTTTGTCGCTGCTATGAAAAACTTGCGGTTGCCCATCGCGATTGGGAGTGGTCCCACTCTGTCAAGCCCCCACATTGCAAAAAGCCAAGGACTTGTGAGAGGAAGGAGTTCTCTGGCCGGCCGATGAATTTGGTGGGCGAACTTCTGGCACTTCTCATGTTTCCTCACATATTTCTGTGCATCCGCCTGCATGCATGGCCACCAGTATCCTTGCAAAATAGCGCGGTAAGCTAACGATCTCCCGCCGATGTAACTTCTACACATGCCTTCGTGGATCTCGTAAAGGAAAGCATCGACTCTGCTTGGGTGAACGCAGTTGAGGTAAGGACTGGTAAATGACTTCTTATACAAAGCACCGGATGGAGAAAGCCAAAATTGCTCAGACTTCACCTGAATTCTATGTGCCTCTTTCTTGTCGATCGACAGGATCATTTCTTTAAGGAAAAGGATGATAGCGTCCATCCAAGAGGTACCTAGCTCGGTGTAGAGAACTTCCGTCTGCTCTGAGTCTTCAATGCTAGGTCTTGGGAGGAATTCGATCAGGAGAGGGCTGGGGGTTAATTTGTCAGCCATGGAAGCTAAGCCGGCCAACTCATCTATCCGGTCGTTATCTTCTCAGCCAATTTGTTGGACTCTCATGGCTTGGAATTTCTTGATTTGATCTCGTACCAAAGTTTGGTATTTGGCCATTCTATCATCTTTGGCTTTGTATTCCCTAGATACTTGGTTTACAACGAGTTGGGAGTCGCTGTAGACCATCAGCTCGGATGCTTGCATTTGGAGTGCGTTTTTCAGTCTGGCAAGCATCGCTTTATACTCAGTCTCATTGTTTGAAGCAGGAAATCCCAACGTGATGAAATGTTCAATGGTCAGTCCGTTTGGGGAGATCAAGAGCCCGGCTCCGTGCCTGATTAATGCGCCATCGACAAAAGTTTCCACATTTCGCCGATGAAAAGCTTCTAACATTCGTAGGGTCTTGGGACGTTTGAACGTTCTAGTGATCAGAATTGCTCAGCTGCTTGGCTATTTCCGCAACGAGCGTGCCATTGACAATTGTAACAAGCATGCCTTCATCCTCCCGTGGCGATGCGGTGTTGGATCCAATAGGTTGCCCTGTTATTCCCAAATTCGACGGCGCATTGCCGGGCTGAAGTGGGCCTTCGAGTAATAGGTCTGTAGACGGGCGCGCAACTTCCGTGTCACCTTCAACATTCGGTTGGATGGGAGGCTGTGCAATTTTCGCCGCGCCTAAATCCTGTAGCCTGGTTGCATCGGTAAGATCTATTAGGCAAACTGGATGAATTCCGGGTGAGAATTCCGCCACAAAGTTGGCCAATGCTTGGGCTTTGATGGCATTTCAAGGTTGAAACTTGACGTCGAATTGCCCTAACTCGACTGCCCACTTCAGGATTCAATTGGAGAAGTATGCTCGCTCAAATAAGGCTTTCAAAGGGAATTCAGTCAACACACGATCATGTGAGCATAAAAGTAGTGTGCTAATTTCCTTGAGGCCATCACCAGTGCTAAGGCGAGTTTATCCAACGGCAAGTATCTCAACTCCGCCAGGAGCAAGGTTTTGCTTACATAGAAGATCGGTAGATGCTGGATGCCTTATGCCCGAACAAGCACCACGCTTACGGCATGTTGAGAAATAGCCAAATAAAAATAAAGTTCTTCGCCGTGCTTTGGCGTGACCAAGAGTGGAGCAGAAGAATAGGTATGTCTTTAGCTCGGCTAAGGCTCTGTCACATTCTTCATTCCATGAAAACTTGGACTTCAAGGCTCGGAAGAAAGGGCGGCAACGATCTGATGACTGGCTATAAATCGGTTAAGCGCGGCTACCATCTCGCCAAGATGTTGCACGTCTTTTGCCGAGTTGGGTTACTTCAACTCTTATATGACCTTGATTTGGAAGGGGTCTACCTCAATGCCACGGTTGGTGACCAGAATGCCCAAGAATTTCCCAAACCCCACACCAAAGGCACACTTTGACGCATTCAGACACAACTTGTGTTGTTTGAGAATGGCGAACATCTTCGCCAAGTCAGACAGGTGATCGGCCTCACGTTTTCTCTTCACAACCATGTCATCGATATATGCCTCCATTGTTCGGCCGAGCAAGAGAGAGAACATCTTCGTGACCATCCTTTGAAAGGTAGCCCCAGCGTTTTTCAACTTGAAAGGCATAACCCTGTAGCAGAACAACCCCCTTGGGTGGTGAAAGAAACAACCTCCCGGTCAGGCTCATGCATGCAATCTGATGATAACCGCGGTAAGCGTCCAAGAAGCTGAGTCGGTTATGTCCGGCAGTAAGGTCCACTAGTTGGTCGATTCTAGGCAAGGGGAAACTGTCTTTGGGGAAAGCACGGTTGACCGTCTTGTAATTAACAAAAACTCGCCATTTGCCGTTCTTCTTTGGCACCACGACCGTGTTAAGAAACCCACCGAGGGTAGTGCACTTCCTGGATTGCCGTCACTTCAAGCAAGTTTTTAACCTTTTTTGCCACTACCTCGACGTAATGAAGCACTGATCTTCGCATTCTTTGAATGACAGCCGGCATCTGAAAACATTGAGTTGGTGGCAAATAAAGTTCGGATCGACGCTAGGCATGTCGTAAGGCATCCATGAAAACACTTCGATATTCGCTACCAAAAACTCTATCATCAACGGTCAGGTTGGATCCCAACAAAAAGAACTTTTCAGGATTATCTTTGTTGATCCTTACCTCCACCAAGTCTTCAACAACCTTTTTCTTCTCCCCTGGTACCCACATCATCTAGGACACTTTGATCTTCCAATCCTTCGATCATTTGCATGAATCCTTTGGCTACTCGACTTCCATTCACGGCCACGAAACACTGCTTGGCCATGACCTGATCACCTCAAATCTCTTCAATCACCCCTGTAGCAGAGGGGAACCCATAACTGGTAGTAGGTCGAAGCCACCACTTGCATGGTGTGAAACCATCCTCTGCCTAGGATCAGATTGTATGTGGAAGGCACCTTCAACACCCAGAAACTCCACCTGCTTGACCATGGATCCGGTTTTGACCAGTAAGATGATCTTTCCCAAGGCCACTTTGGTTGCAAGTTGAAACTGACCAGAGGTGAGGTCGCTGGGCCAAGTCTTTATCGCTGAGTTTGAGTTGCTTGCAGGTGTCGTAGTACATTATTTCAACCGAGCTTCCCTAGTCGATCAGAATATCTCGAACGTCAAAGTCCCTAACGCGAAGGTTACACCACCAACGCGTCATTGTGCAGCGTCTGAATTCGTTCAAGATCTCGGCTTGAAAAACTGAGCACATCTTCACCTCGATTTTTCTCTTTTGAGCGTGGGCTGGATTGATAGTACTTCCCTCATATGCTCTGTCTTTTTTAATCATCCTCAGAGCTTGCATACCTGTGCTAGCTCGATGATACCATGATCACGTTGATCACACCTTGGGAGCACTTCGTGGGTGGCCAAACCATTTGGCTCAGCCGGAGTGTGGAGCACGGCCTTGACACCTCCGTCAATGTAATGGTCCAAGTGACCAGCGGCGACCAACTCCTCCAAATGTTTGTTTCAAAGGCAAACAGTCCTAGTATGATGCTCTCGCTCGCCATGAAAGGAAGGAGTACATCACGGATAAAACCCCCTCTGTGTGTCACCCAGGCTTAGCCAAAAACCGGACGTACATCTCGTCACGGATTTTGCTAAGGATACGGTAGATTGGGATCTTGAAAACCGTGGTGATACCTGTGCGGGCATTCAACTTCTTCTTCGCATCTTCCGCAGCGTCACGAGGGTTATCTGCTGGTTGTTGCTTACGACCTTTACCTTGATTGCTGCGGTCTGTACCACAGTCTGACTCTCTTGCGTGGTTACTTGAACGGTTTGCCTCATGTCCGACCGTGTGAACCTTGCCAGC
>JAPPVO010003413.1:0-18683 GCA_030407325.1 Camellia japonica | reverse complement strand
TAGTTTTTCATTTAGTAGTTTTTATGTGTAAAATGACTACAGTTTTTAAGTTTTTGCTAAGCATCTCCATGCAAACTTGTAGCTTTTGTTTAGTAGTTTTCATATGTAAAATGGCTACAGTTTGTGCCCAATTTACTAATGAAAATTTCCTTTGTACTTTACTATTATTTGTGTTGAATTTTGCTATTGATGAATGGTATTTGTAGACGTGCCCGAACGTCCCGGCTCCGCGCGCGAGATTGCGCGAAATCCGTTTTGTTCATTGGCTACTACAGTTCGGACTCAATGTCATGGTTCTGAATCTAATCTCACAAAGTGCAATGCAAGACTGATAAATCACCAAAGAGTCCAAACCCGGCAAATCGTTTTGGAAAACTGATTTTTATAAAGAAGTGCCAAACATGGACTGCTTTACCAGATACAGAGTCGCCACCTAAATATTTTATTCTGAGAAATTTAGGAAACCCTGACTCATGCCTAGGGCCACGTATCTGTCATCACCAAAGTTGCCTCGGCTCGGGAACTTGGGTACGAGAGGGGAAGGTCCTGAAATGAGCACCCTCGCTCGCCCGATCAAAGGATCGTCCTCTACTAACATGATATGTTGTTTTTGAAAACACATGTGTTCTTATTCCGGTTTATTAGCTAGCTTACTATGAGATGCGCACAGCATACAAGTATAGACTAGATCGCCTAAGTTGGAACAAAACATCTCATGTTTGTTTGAAAATGGTTTGAAGGTGCTACTCGCAAGTAGGCTAAGACGTGGATTTGCCACCCTCGAGTGGGCTTAGAAAACATGATTTTGCCACCTCAAGTGGGCTTAAAAACAAGCATTTCGATGAATTGTTCCAATTCAAGCAATCCAACCTTCACCCACAGGCATTCAAGCAATTATATCAGTTAAGCACATAGCCTCATGGCAAGCATGCTATCATGGCAACACTCACACTCATGCAAGATGCTAAAGCATAAACACTTACAGTGCACTCCGAGCCAAAACAAAAAATTAGTTAGAAATCATACGTGATCCTAGTTCATGTTAAGATGGCCAATGCAACACATGCAAAATGCAACTAGAAATAGGCTCGGCTATTCTAAGATGGCATGTGAGATGCAACTTGATAAAATGATGTTGAACACGTATTCAAGTAAATGTATTGAAATACAATACAGTTTGTATGATGCGCCAAGCCTGGTGCATGCAAGACAGATGAATGAATACAAACATGCGAAGCATAAGTATGCTAATCAAAATATGACCTAGAACTAACCATCGTAAGCGGTTAAGTAAAAGGGAGAAAGACGTGGGGTTGGAAGACATTCACACACTCACGCACACTTATTACAAAATTTGCCCTCTGTAGACACCCCATTTTTGACCGCCCTTAAGACTTGGGCACTACTGATGGTTTACTTGGTGGAGAAATATGTGCAGGGCAAAAGTTCAGTTTCTTTGGCAAGGAGAGAGACAAATCTCAACTTCATACCCCTTTTGGACCAAAACAATCTTGATCAAAAGATTTTAGACCTTGAAACCCTCTCTTTCAAAATGTTTTGAAAATAAAGTTTCTACGATGTTCCGACACTCGCATTTTGTTAAATGTCGCGCTTTTCGGTAAACCGAGCAAGGACAAAGTGGAAATGAATGAAAGAGAGATGAAATCTTTGAAAAAAATCTTTCAAAATACTTTGTTTACGGGTTTGGAGTTGAATAAAAGACGAAAGGAGAGAAGAAAACTAGTTTCGGAGAAGTTCGGCATGAATCCGGGTAGGACCAAAACTGCGCGGCTTCACCAAAATAGGCATACCTTTTTTCACAGTTGGAATTTTGATGCAAGGCTGCCACCATTGGAAAGATTACTTCCGGGGCTTCAATTTGGACACAAGAATGACCTGAAAAGGAATCCATATGAAGGATTTATGGCCATTTAAATTTGGACCTGGAAAGTAGAATTTTCCTGCTGACCAGAAAAACTAGCTGGCCGACCAGAAAAAGTGGCTGGCCGACCACTTTCTCATGAAAAGTGGTCAACCGACCAGTAAAAGTAGTCGGCCTTCTTGCATATTCTACAGGTGTTGTGGATGCCAGCTGTGCCAGCTGGAGTGCACAGATTGCATCCTCCATACACGTGTATGGAGGGATTACATCTAGCTTCAAACTTCTTCAACAAGCTTGGCACTTGTTTTTCTATAAGAGGAAAGGCTCTCTCTCTTGTCTCAGGTTCTGAAGTTGGCTTAGGGCATATATATACATCTCCCTCTATATTTTGTGCCTTAAAAAGTGTTATTCCTTCACTTTTGCACTACAACCTCCTAGCCAAACACTCTTACCTTGTTGCTGGGTTGCTGGAGGGTCTTGTGGGAGCTCAAAAGTTGGTTTTGGCTCAGGAAATCTGCTGGTTTTGCAGTGCTTCAAGGGTAACCCTCTTTTTCCCTTTTTAAGCTCTATTTTGATTACACTCTTAGCCATATTTGCATGCTTCATATGGATTAACTTTCAACTGAAAAAAGCTTTATTTTTGAGTACTTAACATGTTTTTTAAGGCCTCTTGGGTGCTGAGGGTCTCCTACCCTCTTGCATGCCTTGTTTGGTCTTATTTTGTGCCATGCCTTAGGACCTTTGAGCTAATCCTTGCTTGGCCTTTTAGCCACTGAAATCCAGTGGATTTTCAGTGGTTGGCATGTGATTTTGAGGTCTTAAATCAGAAAGGGGTGACCCTCTCTCTTTTTGTCTTGTTTACTTGCATTTTTGACCTATCAAATGAGCATGCATCTTCATACTTTCGAAACTTGGTTCAGGCACTTTTTGGGGACTTTTAAGACCTTCCTTAGCTCTGTCTATGGCTGGTTTGGTCACCTTAGGTTCGCATCTTGTATGTGTAGTGTAATCCCATTTGTGGCTCATCAAAGTAGCATGTCTTGCTAGCATGCGTTGGCCCCATTTCAGTGGGTTTTTTATCATCATTTGACATGCCATAGCTTTGTATAAAGCTTTTGGTTGTCTCTTGAGTGGCTCATGTACTTGTAGAACAAATCTTGCTTACTAGCTTTCTATGCATGATGTTTTGGCTCATCATTCTAGCATATTTTGGTTATGCTCCAGCATGATTTTATTTATATTTTGGGCTATTCTTGGACTTTTTTGGGCTGCCATGGCCATATCACTCATGTTTTGTATAGCTATAGTGCAAATGCCTTGCCTAGTCTTGAGTTTTAAGACCACTAGCATGCTATATTTGTGATATTTGCATACCTTGGCATCATTTGGCATGGAATTTCAGAGCTTATATATTTTTCATACTCTCATGTTTATCACTCTTTAATTGTATTTGAGAGTTGAGCTTTGGGCCTTGCTTGCGAGCCATCATTTGAGCATGCTTTTTCTTGCTTAGCATGCTATCATTTCAGTCCATTTTAGCCACTGTTTAGGCCTGCATAGGGTCTGTTTGGGGTTGGTTTGGCCATTTGAGCATTGTCTTGCATGCCTCTAGTGTAATACACTTTACTAGCTTTGATGCTTGAGCCTTTCAACATGCATTACATGGGTTGTTTGCATGATTCTAAGTCATTTTGCATGCCATTTCAGTGCTGAACATATGCCATTGTACCCCATGTTTCATCCTTTCAATGCTTTGGGGGAGTTGTGTTTTGTGCCTTAAGCTTGGGCTAATATGCATGCATGTTTGTATAGCATTTTGAGTTTCTATCTTAGCATGTATGGCCACTGATTTGGACATGGCTGAGGCCTATCCATTTTGGTTTAAGTCCATTGTGCATTGAGTATGCCATGTGGTTCATCGCATTGAGCATGCCATGTTGTTATAAGATCGATCATTGTATTGGTGCATGCCATGTTCATTGCATTGCGTATGCTAGTTACCATATGCATTGTGTATGCTAGTGTCATGAGCATTGTGTATGCCATATAGTTCATAGCATTGTGTATGCTAGTTGCATGTTTGCATGTTTATCCCTTGCATGTTTGCATGTCTAAGTTGTATTGCATCAAGTTGCATGATTAAGTCGCATTGTGCATGACATGTTTGTTGCATTGTATTTGGAATAGGCGTTAGTCCAAACACGGGAAACGAGGGACGTTTCATACTCGAAGTGATGAAACGTGCCTCAATTCTCGGTCGCCGACACTCTTGACTATACATGATGGTGTTTTGGGCTTTATGTGTTTGTGTGCGCATTCATTTCACATTGAGTCGTGCAATTTGGCTCCTTGGCCATCATGCATCGAGATGCATGATTGGTGGCCCGAGGATCGAGAACTATACTCCCTTGAGCTTATATAATGATAGAGAGGATAGTTGTGCACATATGTGTTGCAAATACTTTGCCATGCCCCTTTCTTGCTCTCTGTTGCAGCAAACCAGAAACCAGCAGCAAAAACTGGTCGGCCGACCAGATAAAGTGGCTGGCCACAAAAAGTGGTCGGCAAGTGGTCTCTAATGCCAACAACTGGTCAGCAGCATCCCTACAGGTTCCCATGATGGAGTTTCAGCCTTCTGGAGCTTTGTGCAGTGTTCTGGGACCAATTGCAAACAGAGGCAAGTTGGGGCATCGCGATGGATTTCCGCATGAGGCGACCGAGCATGCATCCTTCGTCATCCAAGGCAGAGTTGAGGCAGCCTACGTCATATAGTTTACATGCTTATTTAATTGCTAACTCAGTTAATTTGTTAATTTGTTAGAGTTGTGTAATAATTAGCTGTAGCTTGTTATTCATTTTGTTGTGTAATAACTAGTCTAATTAGATTAGCTTGGATTAGCTAGTTAGTCTTTTATTTGGACCCTCCGTCGAGAGGGCGATGTTGTAAATAAGTGTGCGTGTGTGTGATGCATGTCTTCCAACCCCCACTTCTTTCTCCCTTTTATTTACTAGCTTACAATGGTTAGTTTTAGGGAATGTTTCAATTAGCATCCTTATGCTCGCATGTTTGCATCCATTCATCTGTCTTGCATGCACCGAGCTCGACACATCATACTAACTACATTGTATTTCAATTCCAAGTTGAATACATGTTATCTGTAGCATCTCATATGCCATCTTAGGATAGCCGATCCTATCTTAGTTGTATTTTGCATGTGTTGCATTAGGTATTCTTAACATAGCTAGGATCATGCATTGATTTCTAACGTAGCTTTTGTTTTGGCTCAGAGTACTCGGTAAGTGTTTATGCTTTAGCATCCTTGCATGTGTGTGAGTGACTGTCATGATAGCATGCTTACTATGAGGCTATTTGCTTATGTGATATAACTGCTTGATTGCCTGTGGGTGAAGGTTGAATTACTTGAATTGGAACAATTCATTAATTGCGAGTTTTAAGCCCACTTGAGAATGGCAAATCACCATTTTTTCCTAAACCCACTTGAGGGTGGCAAAATCTGTATTTTAGCCTATTTACGAGTAGCAAACCGCTTTCAAAAACAAACATGAGATGTTTTGTTCCAACTTAGGCGATCCAGTCTATACTTGTTTGCCGTGCGCATAACATAGTAATTCTAGGCTAATAACCGGAATAAGAGCGCATGTGCTTTCAAAAACAACATATCATGTTAGTAAAGGCCGATCTTTGATCGGGTGAGTGGGGGTGCTCATTGCATGACCTTCCCCTCTCATACCCAAGTTCCCGAGCTGAGGCAACTTTGGTGATGACGGACACGTGGCCTTAGGCACGAGTCAGGGTTTCCTAAATTCTCTCAAAATAAAATATTTAGGTGCCGACTCTGTATTTGGCAAAGCAGTCCATGTTTGGCACTTCTTTCTAAAAATCAGTTTTTCAAAACGATTTGCCGGATTTGGACTCTTTGGTGATTTATCGATCTTGCATTGCACTTTGTGAGATTAGATTCAGAACCGCGACATGGAGTCCGAACTGTAGTAAGCCCAATGAACAAAACGGGATTTTCCCGGGACGTTCGGGCGCGTCTACACCCTCTCGACGGAGGGTCCGAATAAATAATACAAACCAACTAATTAAGTAACTATCCTAGCTAATTAATTATTACAAAACTCTTAACTAATTAAACAAATTAATTAAGTTATAAAACCGACTAAGTAAGCATTTGAAATGGGCTGCCACAGCTCTGCCTCGGAATGATGAATGATGCATGCTCGGTCGCGTCCTCCCGGAAATCCACTACCGTGCCTCATGTTGCCTCTGTTTGCACACTTCTGTATCTCTAAAAACTGTGCCAACTTCCATAGTGCTTTTGACCCACCTTAGGAACAATCTGAGAGGTGGTCGGCCAAGAGGAAAGGCCATCGGCCAAGTGTAATGGTCATCGGCCAAATTTCAAGGCTACCGGCCAACTTTGATAGCCGATCGGCATACTAGATAGCCGATCAGCCAATTCTTCCTGCAAACTCTCCTTTTGCTGCAACAGAGCACAAACAGAGGCATAGCAATGTATTTGCAAGAAAATGTGTGTGCAACCACACTCCTTATCATGTCTAAAGCTCAAAGGAGTGTAGTGCTCGTTTCTTGAGCCACCAATCACGCATCTCGATGCATGATGGCCAAAGAGGCCGAGTTGCACAAATCAATAAATGCATGACAAACAAGACACTTGGACCGCCACCTTATCATGGATAATCAAAGGCAATAGAGACAAAAGGGGATTGGCCCATTTTCATCACTTTAAGTATGAAATGGACCAATTCACTTTGTGTTCAACATAACGTCCGGTTGAACACAATGCAATGCACATATGCAACATGCTTATCTTGGCACATTTTACTTGATTGATTTTGTTTACACATTTTAACATTACCAATCCATTCATTAATCAACTTGTCCAACTGTGAGAGTCCTCTAATGAGAGAGAGGTCTATCAAAGAGAATGGTTTAAGGCATGGGAGAAACCAATGCCTTTGACTAGGAGTAACCCTCAAAAGAGGGTTGAAGCCATTTAAGCACAAGTCTCAATCCCTTGCATTAAACTCAAACTCAAGACTAACCAATCCTCAAAACAAATCAAAAGTGAAGAAATGAGGAGGATGGCAGATTTTCAGTGCTAAAGTGGCATGAAATGCAAGACTCTACCATGCAAACATCGCATGCACAACATGCTAGAACGCTTAAGCGTTGAAACTAGTGAAGAGCTTTACACTAGAACCATGCAATGCAATGCTCAATTCACTAAACCAACTCCAAACAGACCTCATGCATGCCAAAACAGTGGCTAAAATGGACTGAAATGATAGCATGATAAGCAAGAAAAAGCATGCTCAAATGATGGCTCGCAAGCAAGGCACAAAGCTCAACTCTCAAATACAATTAAAGAGTGATAAACATGAGAATATGGCAAAGATATAAGCTCTGAAATTCCATGCCAAATGATGCCAAGGCATGTAAACATCACAAGTATAGCATGGTAGGGACCTCAAAACTCAAAACTAGTCAAGGCATTTGCACTATAGCTATACAAAACATGAGTCATATGACCAAGGCAGCCCAAAACAGTCCTAAAACAGCCCAAAATAATGTTAAAACATGTACAGAGTATAGCCAAAATAAGCTAGCATGATTGGCCAAAACATCAAGCATGTTAGATTAGTAAGCATGGATTACACTACAAGTGTATAAAGCATGCAAGAGGTGAGTCCACCGATCAAAATCAGAGTTATAACATGCCAAAATAATACCAAAAACATGCTTGAACTAAGCTAATTCAAACCACAAGAGCATGCTACTTTGTAAGGCTAACAAGACTAGCAAAGAGGATTTACACTACAAGTGCAATAAGCATGCAAGAGGTGACCAAGATATCCAAAAACAGAGTTATGGCAGGTCTGATAAGTCACAAAAATGAGCCTAAACAAAGCCACAAAGAAGTAAAAACACATGCTCATTTGGTTGGCCATCAACACTAGCAAGGAAGACAAGAGGAAAGGGGACCACCCCCTCCTATTTGGGCCCTCAAAATAGGGTTTTTATCACTGAAAATCCTCTGGATTTCAGTGGTTAAAAGGCCACGAAAAGTTGTTTTGAAAGGCCTTAGAAGATGGCTCAAAAGCTATACAAGCTAAAGAACAAAAGGGAGAGACAACCCCCTAACACAAAATAGGCCTAAACCATCACTTTTAGGACTGAAAAATAGATATTTTCTCAGTTCAAAACCAAGCCAAAAACAGTTTGCAAAGGTGGTAAAACAAGCATGCAAAGCAAAGGTAAAAGGGATGAGTGATTACCTTTGGAGCACAGCAGCAAAAACAGCCACTTTCTTGGCTCAAATGACCTTTTATCAACCCAAAAATAAGCTCCAAGGGACCTCATCCCAATGGTGATCAAGTCTTCTTAAGGGTTGATAAGTTGAAGATGGTTGTATGCAAGCCTTCTAGCACAAATGCTCAAGAGAGGATTGTAGAGAGAGAGGTTCTAGTGTGAGAAGCTCCCAAACCTTTTGCCAAAAATGTTCTCTAAATGTTCTAACCCTTGAATATGAGATATAAGGCTTCATTATATAGCAAAATATCAAGCTTGGTCGAAAATATCTGAGCTAGGACAGGTGGCACAAGCTGGAAACAACTGGAAGAGAAATATCTACCAATTCTGGGCTTTCTGGACACTTTTGGCCGATCGGCCAACATTTGTGGCCGATAAGGTTTACTTTTGGCCGACATATAGCTGCTGAGCTCCAATTGTGGCCGATGTAGTGCCATAGAGGCCGATGGAAAAAAATCAGTCCTGGTCCCTGACTTGAAGCAAGCCTAATTCCTTTATCTAGACTCTTTTTCAGGTCATTCTTGAGCCTAAACTATAGCCCCAGAAGTCTTCTTTCCAATTATGCAAGCCTCACATCAAAATTCCATGTGTTCTAAGAGATATCCCTCTTTTAGTGAAGGCTACTTAGTTTCGGTTCAACCGGAATGATGCCCAACTTCAGCCAATCATATCTCCCCCATCCGGACTCGGCTTTAGGAGATTCTTAAGTGAAAAATGAAGCCCCGGAAGTAAGATTTCCAACGGTGTGGCCTCATAGCTGAAATCCAAGTATTCAAAAGGATAGGCCTGATTTAGCGAGGACTGCTCGTCTCTCTCTTAACGGTTCATGCCCATCTTCTTCTTCAGCTAGGTTTCTTCCCTCTTCTCCTCTTTTCTTCAACTCCAAACCCCTAAACAAGGTGTTTTGAAAGATTTTTCAAAGATTTCACCTCTCTTTCATTCATTTCCACTTTGTCCTCGCTCAGTTTATCGAAAAGCGCGACATTTGGCAAAATGCGAGCGTCGGAACATCGTAGGAACTTTATTTCAAAAATATTTGAAAGAGAGGGTTTTAAGGTCTAAAAAACCATCCAAAATGGGGTGTGACGTTAGGATTTCACTCTCCTCTTGCTGAAGAAATCGAACCTTTGCCCTGCACATCTTTCACCACCAAGTAAACAATTAGTAGCGCCCAAGTCTTAAGAGCGGTCAAAAATGGGGTGTCTACAGTATTACTTTTTGCTATTTTGGATAAAACATTCGTGTACACTTGCCGATTAGATAACTAGGCAATTTAGTAATTTAGATATTTGGCCGATCAGATTAATAAATCTGTCATTGCCCCAGCCAATGTATGAACTTCAAAAGCCGAATATCATTAGTTCATGGAGTGGCTGCGGCACAGATCAATCGGGGCAACTGGCTTAGATATTTGGCCGATAAGATTAATAAATCTGCCCTTGCCCTAGCCAGTGTATGAACTCCAAAAGCCGAATATCATTAGTTCGTAGCATGGCTGCGGCACAAATCAACCAGCATCGGGCTTAGATATTTGGCCAATCAAATTAATAAATTTGCCCTTGCCCCAGCCAGTGTATGAACTCTGAAAGCCAAATATCATTAGTTCATGGAGTGGCTGCGGCATAGATCGATCGGCATCGGGCTTAGATATTTAGCCAATCAGATTAATAAATCTGCCCTTACCCCGGCCAGTGTATGAACTCCGAAAGCCGAATATCATTAGTTCATGGAGTGCGATCGGCACAGATCGATCGGTATCGGGCTTAGATATTTCACCGATAAGATTAATAGATCTGCCCTTGCCCCAGCCAATGTATGAACTCCGAAAGTCGAATATCATTAGTTCGTGGCGTGGCTGCAGCGCACGTCGATCGGCATCGGACTTTTGGAGTTTAGTATTAATGAAATCGCCTCGGGGCGCTGCATGCATTAGGAATAAATAAGGTGGGTTCTTCGCGCCCATAATTCCACTTAATGTGTTCAGACTCAATTTAAGCCAATTTGTTACGGAAGGTTAGATAAGTGCGAATGTCAAATAGACTGTTCTTCAACAGCAGAGGAGAAGGGCGGACATTGGCTAAGCTTGACACTAAAATGCATCGCAGCAGCGAGCCCACACGCATGGGAAGTAGAACGTCCAGGGAACGAGAAAAACGTCAGCCCCCAAGTCGTCGAAGCAAATCACCCCGAAAGGAAAACAGCAACAGGGCAGCTCCCCTCGACCGCGACCGAGAAATGAGTCCGATACGACGCCGCGACCGTTAAGTTTTGTGGTTTTTGTGGGGAATAAACCGATGACGGAGGCGGATTCTATTGTTAACGACCTAGGTGTAGCAGTCGAGTTCGCTCGACAGATTTTTCCACCGGAAGTCCAATAGTCGATGGTTGGTCGACAGGATTTCGAAATGTTTCGAGAGGGCATCCATGGAGCAGTGAGAGGGCTGTATACCGCCTATGAAGTCGACATGCGTCTGTGCGCCGCGCGGCGGGAGATAGAGAAGAATGACGAACAAATTCGAAACTTGGAGGCTCGTGCGGAGAAAGCCGCTAGCGTGCTAAGGAAGGCCCAAACTGCCGAGCCGCGTGCAGCCGGTCAATCTAACCCGGTTGTGGGAGAAAGAGTGACCCAACGGCTGATAAGTCATGCGATTGCCGATCAAAATACGGCAAGCATGTTTGCAGTAGAGACTGCAAGGTCCGTGGGTTATGAAAAAGGCTTCCATGACGGCCGGAAAGTCAGGATAGAGAAGACCAAGGAGAAACTCGCAGAGGAGGTATGCCGATACAAGAATCGAGGCTTTAGGTACGGGTGGATTAAGGCTCTCCAAGCCGCAGAGGCTCTCCAAGAAGCAGGAGTTGAATCGGCGTCTCCATTATACCAACGTCATCACTTTTCTTTTGGTGCTTTCGAAATTGAGAAGAGCGATGACAAGGGTGACGCCGAATAGAATTGAACATATTGTAAACGCTCCAACACAGATTAGGCGTCAGCTATGTATTTATTGGTTAATTTAATAAAATACTCTGTTTTAAATGTTTGCGTGCTTCAACTTGTTTATACGGTTTGTGCCGGCTCAATTTAATTAAGCATTTCATTTTGAATGTTTCCATGCTTTGATTTGTATACGATTTTTTGCCAGCTCAACTTAATGAAGCATTTCATTTTGAATGTTTGTATGCTTTAATTTTCGCCGTGAAGGGCGCTCCGAATCCGGAGTCTTATTGCCCAAACGTGACCTGCACGGATGGGGTTCCGAATTCGGAGGCTTTTTACTTGGCCAATCGTGATATTGTAGACACCCCATTTCTGACCACCCTTAAGACTTGGGCACTTTATTTTGACCACCCTCACCAGAAAAATCAAATTGAAATGTTAATCCTAAAACTCACCCATTTTGGTCCAAGTAACATATTTTTATTTGAATTTCTAATTTTGTATAATTTTATATAATTTTGTGTGTTTGTACAATATTTAGGTGTGTTTATATACATTGGCATGTGATATAAAATTGATAAAAACACAAAAAAGAAAAAGAAAAGAAACACTTGTAAAGAAAAGAAAACAAAAAAAGAAGAAAGGGCGTGGGTTAGTTTCAAAAAACAATGGATGCCAAATCATTTGAGGAGGTAGGTGATTAAAATGTTGTTAGAAGGAATATTTTAAAAAAGATAAAGAAAATGAAAGGTCAGGGTATGATGATGATGTTGGATTGAGAATAATGTTGTTTTGTCATATAAAGATTGCAGCAAAGAAAAAAACGGGTGATGGGTGTGCATGATGAATAATAAGAAAGAAGGGGGATGGACATGGAGCTAAAGAAATAGATTAAAAAATAAAAAAAATCATATCTCTCTCAGCAAAGGTGGGTGGTGGGGGTAATATGTTGGAGTGGGTGGTGTTTGATGATAAAGAAAGGAGGACACATGAGGCATAGGACAGACCCACGAGGCACAGATGGGAAGGAACAGATAGCACACACAATCTCTCTCAAGAGGTCTCTCTCTCGGCCTCGCTGAGGATCTCTCCTCTCTCTTCTCTCTCTAACCACACACCACGACACACTCACACACCCACTGACATCCCATACAGCCATCATCACCAACACAAACCCAGCCATGCACACACACCACTGCAAAACACACACACACCATTGACATAAACTGCTGCACACATAGACATATACACCCCACACCACACAACACACCCACACACGGCAGCCACCCACACCCCACAACACACAACACACCCATGCACACATCTCTCTTCTCTCTCTAGGCTACGGCAGCCACCCACACCACACAACACACCCATAGCACACAGCAGCACCTCCCACGGCTACATCACACCCATAGCGCACAGCAGCACCTCCCACGGCTACATCACACCCATAGCACACAGCAGCACCTCCCACGGCCATAACACCCAACACAGCACTCCACACCTCACCCATCACCCACGGCATACCCCACTCACACCTCCCCATCACCCACGGCACACACCCATGCACACATCTCTCTCTCTGCTAACACTCACGGCAGGCACCCAGCTAACACATCACACTGCCAAACACAACACACCCACAGCTGGTCACTCTCTCTCTCGACAAGACCAACTTCATCTTCTCATCCACCACACCACTACCATGCATACCACACTGAAAAACAAAGGACCAATCTCTCTCTCTCTCTACCTCACAGTTTAGTTAATTATAGAATTTTAATTAATTAGGTAAATAGGTAATGAGGTCATTAAATAGAATTTGTATAATTAATTAGTTCATTATTAGTTAATTAGGGTTATTAATTAGCATTTTATAATTAATTAATTGGTAATTAGTTACTTAGATAGTAAATTTTATGATTAATTAATTAGGTAATTCATTACTTAGTGTAATTAATTATTAGTTAATTAGACTTGTATAAATTAATTAATTAGTGTAATTCCCTTAATTAGTTAAGTTGAGTCTAATAAATGTGTCAATTAAATAGTGTAATTAATTAAATAGTAATTCGAATTTATATAGTTAATTAGTTAGTTCACTATATTTTTATATTTAATTAATTAATGTAATTAATTAGTTTAATTTAATTAGGATTTTTAGTTAGTTCCAATTTGTAATAATTAGTTAGATTAATTAATTAGTTTAATTATTAATTATTAATGTCCTAATTATTTAATTAGACGATTTAATTAGAGTAATTATTTAATTAATTATTCCATTAGGTAAGTTATTTAATTGATTAGCTATTGAAGTAATGAATTCATATTTGTAATTAATTAGTTACCTAGTTTAAATTAGTTACTCTGTAATTAATTAATATAGTTAGCTAATTAGCTTTGTAATTTACTTATTTAATCAGCTTAAACTAGTTATTTAAATTAGTTCATTATCATAATTACTTAATTCACTAGCTTAGCATAATTAGTTATTTCCTTGTTGTGTAATAATTAATTAGCGTAGATAATTAGTTTTATTTATTCAAATTTTTGTAATAATTTAGTTGCTAGTTAGTTCATTCGGACCCTCCTGCGCGAGGGCAAACAAACTTGTAATAAGTGTGCGTGTGTGTGTGTATGTCTTCCAACCCCACGTCTTTCTCCCTTTTATTTCTCAGCTTATGATGGTTAGTTTAGAGGCATCTATGTTTAATTTAGCATACTCATGTTTGCATCCACTTGTATTGCATGCACCAAGGCTCGGTTCATCATTCAATTCGCATTGTCGTTTCAATACTTCTCTGAATAATGCTTAGACTGCATGCGATCAATTCATTCATATGCCATATTAGTAGCCGAGTCTAGTAATTGCATATCACATGTGTTGTATAGTTAGGAATCATGCATATTTTCTAACTTTGTTTTGTAGTTTGTTCGCGGGACGTCGGTAAATATGTGAGTTGTTATCTTTAGCATCCCGCTTGTACATACTTTTCTTATTATGTTTAGCATCCTACCATAGGCTAATTGCTTAAATGATAAACTGTTTGAATGCCTGTGGATGAAGGCTTGTTGCTTAAATTGGAATGATTCAACGAATGTACGTTTTAAGATTCACAAACCTAAGCCCACCTAAGGGTGGCAAATTCAAACTCCTTTTCGAGAACAATAACATGAAATTGAATTGTTCCAATTTGAGCAAACTAGTCTATACCTTGTATGCTTCACATAATAAATTTTAGGATTTATTAAATAATCAGAATAAGAACATATATTGTACATAAGAATCACATCATAATTAGTAGAGGCCGATCTTTGATCGGGTGAGGGGGTGTGTCATTCATTGACCTTCCCCTCTCATACCTAAGTTCCCGAACCAAGACACTTTGGTAACGACGGACTAATGGCCTTTGGCACGAGTCACGGGTTTCCTAAATTTCCCATAAAATATTTAGGTGGCGACTCTGAAATCTGGCAAAGCAGTCCATTTTTGGCATTTGATTCAAACATCGATTTTCCAAAAACAATTGCCGGATTTGGACTCTTTTTGTGTTTCCACTGTTTCACATTGCACTTGTGAAATCAGATTCAGAACCAACACACAAGTAGAGTCCGAACTGAAGGGCTATTTCATTCTTCTGAAAGGGGGCGCGAAAAGCCGAGCTACAGTTTCTGGCGACTCTGCTGGGGATTTAGAGAACTTGACTTTGAAATTTATGATGTGAATTTTTATCTACATTTATATGTTCTTTGCATTGCATTTGCATTGGTGCGCCTAAGTCCCGTTTGCCATCTGTTATTCCTGGACGGTTTTGCCGGAGGCTTGCCTACAAAGCTTGCCAAAAGGCTGACCGGTCATGGGCTCTGTCAAGTTGGGAACAAACCCTGGATCTGGACTACCGCTGTACTGTTTGATCCTCCTTTCACTTCTCGGTGTTAGGTGTGAGAGGTATATTAGGTAGTCTTGCTGAGGTACCCTTTTTGACCAATCGGCCTAGCTGCATATAGTAAAGCCATAGTGACTATTCCAACTTAGGACAGGATGCCTTAACAAGCCCGCGGGGGACCTCGCTACAGTTCGGACTCGATTTTGTTGCGGTTCTAAATCTCGAACCAAAGAGTCCAAATCCGGCAAATCGTTTTGAGAAAAACTGATTTTTTGAAAGAAGTGCCAACATGGACTGCTTTGCCAGATAACAGAGTCGCCACCTAAATATTTTTTAAATGGGAAATTTAGGAAACCCTAACTCAGTGCCAAAGGCCACGTGTCCGTCATCACCAAAGTTGGCTCGGGAACTCGGGTACGATTGGGAAGGTCACATCGTGAGCACCCCCGCTCGCCGGTCAAAGACCGGCCTCTACTAACCATGATACTGTTTTTGAAAACTTTGTGAGTTCTTATTCCGATTATTAGCCTAGGATTACTATGTGATGCTCGCAGCAAACAAGTATAGACTGGGCCGTCTGAATTGGAACAAAAATTTCATGTTTGTTTGTTTGAAAATTGTGTGATGGTGCTACCCGCAGGTAGGCTAAAATGCGGATTTGCCACCCTCGGTGGGCTTAGAAAACATGATGTTGCCACTATCTAGTGGGCTTAAAACAACAGTCAATGCACTGTCCCAATTCAAATAACTCAACCTCACCCACAGGCATTCAAGGCAGTTATATCATTTAAGCACTTAGCTTCATGGCAAGCATGCTATCATGGCAACACTCACACGCATGCAAGGATGCTAAAGCATAAAAACTCACCTAGTACTCCAAGCCAAAACAGGAACCGATTAGAAATCGTGCATGGATCCTAAGTATACAGAATGCCTAATGCAACACATGCAAAATGCAACTATAGCAGGCTCGGCTATTCTAAACATGGCATATGAAATGCTACAGCTAACATGTATTCAATTTGGAATTGAAATACAAATGCAGTTTGTATGATGCGCCGAGCCCGGTGCGTGCAAAACAGATGAATGATGCAAACATGCTGTCATACGTTATGCTAATTGAAATATGCCCTATATCTAACCATCGTAAGCAGGTAAATAAAAGGAGAAAGAAATGGGGGTTGGAAGACATACACACACACACCCACACTTATTACATTATGCCCTCGCGCAGAGGGTCCGAATAAATAATAATACAGTCCGAAAGATAATACAGTCCGAAATAAACAGTCCGAATAATGTACAGATTTCTAATTAATTAATAAATTAAACTAGGAAAGCAGTAAAACTGGCATGCAAGCCAGGGGCTGCCTCGCTTCTGATACAATGTATGCTGGACTGTGTGCGCAGAAATCCACTGAGATGCCCGATTTAGCCTCTGTTTGCAATATTTCTCGAAATGCGCGCCGGACTCTGAAAAGTGGTTGAGTTTGGATTTGCTGCAACAGAGAGCAGGAAAAGGCATAGCAATGTATTTCACAAATATATGCATGCCTCGATTCTCGTGCCACCAATCACGCATATCGATGCATGATGGCCGAGGAGCGAATTGCACAATCAAATAGATGAATGCAATGACAAAACAGACACTTAACTCCATCATGGATAATCCGGAGTGTCGGTGACTTGGGAATTGAGACCCGTTCCGTTACTCGGAGTACGAAACGTGCCTCGTTTCCCGTGCAATATGCATGATATGCATGAAATGCAACTAACATACAACCTAGCATGCACGATGCTATGAGAATGAGATGCCTCGAAATGCGTGCCCACTGGCACCGAACCGAGGTGATGACATAAAGGCACGAAATGCAATGATGGGCTTACACCAACATGAGAAGGCCTCAGCCACACTCATACGGGATGCCGGAATGATAAAAAAGAGGTGCCTCGAAGTGCGTGCTCACGGGCACGCAAACTGAGACGATGATGAAATGCAAAATCGGATAAAATAGAGGGTCTCGAAATACGTGCCACGGGCACGCAAACCGAGGCAGAGGCATACGCAATGCAAACCGGATAAAACAGAATGTCTCGAAATGCGTGCACACGGGCACGCAAACCGAGGCGGAGGCATACGCAATGCAATCGGATAAAAACAGAGTGTCTCGAAATGCGTGCACAGGGCACGCAACACCGAGGCGGAGATGTGAAGTGCAAATCGGATAAAACCGAAGTGCCTCGAAATGCGCGCACACGGCACGCAAACCGAGGCAGTGACATACAGGCATGAAATGGCATGAAAATTAGATTGGGCTTACGCCAACATGAGAGGGCCTCAACCGCACTCACATAGGCTGCCGATGAATGAAAACGGAGTGCCTCGAAGTGCGTGCCCACGGGCACGCAAACCGAGGCAAGGCGGAATGACATGGGAAATGATATGCAAGCATGGCAATGGAATTTCAGCACTCACAAATGATGTAAAACAGCCCCGAAATGATACGGAATAACAACCGAAGCATGCAATCATCCCGAAAATGTGAAATTAAGCCCCGAAATGGCCTATAGCCATGCTATACATGCAAAATATGATCATGGAAGCAATAACAGTAGCAAGGCAGTCCCAAATATGGCATTTTTTCAGTAATAAACATGGCCAAAATGCAAGCATAGATATGGCATAATAGCTCGCAAGATTAATGGCCAAAAGAGCATTATAAAGGGAGATGGTATATAGAAAATGCAAATGGACAAACTTTCTTCTACAACATTAAAGAGGACCTAAAAATAAGCATATATGCAAGAAGATGGCAGCCTCTAAATCATAAGACAAACATGCCAGAATGGAAGGCAAAATGGAGCCGCAAAAGGGTATAACACAAGACATGCAATCTATACATCAAATGACCAAACACTTCTTCATGAAACATGTAAAGGGGGTCAAAATAAGACCAAAACCAGTAGGGGTCGAAGTCCCAAAAACAAACACAAATAGGTCAAAAATTGGATACAAATATGCATATACTTGATGAAATTGAAGGAACTAGTATATACAATGGCCAAATGAAGTTGAGCTCCTCTACAATGTTGTAGAGGGGCTTCAAAATAGAGCACAAAATCAGTAGGGGTCGGATCCCAAAAACCAACACAAATAGGTTAATTTTAGCATGCAAAAATGTGACGATCTTGATAATATTGAAGGAAGCTAGTATATAAAAATACCAAATGAAGTTGAGCCCTTCTACAATGTTGTAGAGGGCTCAAAATGAGCACAAAAGCAGTAGGGGTCGGAGCCCCAATTCTCAACCAATTAGAGTATAAAAAAGATCAAGAAAAAGCCCCAAAAGTTGGTTTTGAATACTTACCCTTGAAGACTTGTCTTTCTTTGCTTCTTGGCTTGGATTGTGGCTTCTCAACCTCTGAAATTCACTTCCTAGTGCTGAATCAAAGTTGGATGGTGAGGCTAGGTGTTGGTGAAGAAATCAAGCAAGACTTGAAGCTTTTTTGTAAGGTTTTGGCTATGGAGATTAGGGTTTTTGCTTAAGTGTTCTTGAAGGCAAATGTTCTAACCTAGGCAAAGGAGCCCTTGGTTCCTTTAAATAGGCAAAACAAGGT
>JAPPVO010003412.1:0-128183 GCA_030407325.1 Camellia japonica | reverse complement strand
CCAAATAAGTTTTTATTTGAGTTTTTTAAATTTTTGTAAATATAAACAGAAAACTGAAAACGTAAGTGTTACCAAACGACACCTAAGTATTTCTCAAATAGAGTCCATATAGAATTGGTTATTATAATTGAAATGGAGTTTGTGTAGAACTTTATATATATGGATTTTTAGAAAAAAGTAAGCTTTTAGATTTTGTCACCTAAGTGAGAGAAAAATACTACTTTTAATAATATTATATATATATATATATATATATATATGTTAATAGTTTCACAGATTAAAATTTAAAAATACCTGTGTGCTCTAGTCCAATTTCATGTAAAATTGCATGAACATATTGCATTGCACTCTAGTTTGGGAATACGTCGCCTTTGAGTATTTAACGTGTTTGAAGTCAAGATGCAGTTAAAAGGTTAACTCCTAATATTTATAGGTAGTTTAAAATGATCTAAATAAGTGTATTTTTTGACATTTTATAAAAAGATACACAGAAAAGTAGAGAGGTGATATGACCTAAATAAGTACACTTAACTAATACTCTTCTAGAAAAATAAGACTTGTGAATGTTCAAAGTGTCAAAAGCTCCTCTAGAAAAGTGTTTTAAAAATTTCTTGCCTTCTACATTTAATGAATACGAGGGCATCTGGAAAAAGAACTATGGACAATGTAGAGAAGTAATTATATTTTAATAATTTAATTCCATTTTTCGTTGTTTGTCCTTTTTTCTTCACTTGTTTATTAAGTTGTTCTAATTTTAATTTGTCTTGATAATTAGATCATACATATTCTAGAAGAAGAGTGATCAAAGCATGAAAAAGTTGAGGTAAAAATTGCATCTGTTGATATTGCCCTTAAAAGTGTTCTATCTACAATTATCTAGTTCTACTTGAGCCTTGGGGTGAAAGTGCCTACATTCTTCAAGCTCTTTTTTAAATTTTAAATTTTTATTTTTTATGTCCCCATTTTCTTTTTCTTTTATTTAAACTTGTGCTTCTGTTATTGCTCAACTCATTCAAAAAGTCATCGTTTTGATTATGTGTTTTTGGTACTTTTCAGGAGCTTGCACTGACATTGAAAGAATTTTTAGATTCATTTATAGAGGATGAGAACAAAGAGGTGCAAGGTATTTTTGAATCCTACAAGAGGGATGTTCAAGAAGATGCCATCGTTCCAAAAATCCATCTGTATATGAGGACAAGGATGAGGATGAGGACAACAAAATAGGTATGACCAAGGTCTTGATGGAAAAGTTTGTTTCTGAAGTTGATGTCACAATGCCTTGGGAAAATTGGGATTCCACATCCAAGGTTATTAGGATGGAAAATACTTGATTTTGGAGAACAGGTGTCCATCCTAAAGCCTTGTTTTCCAAATACGGGGACTTCAGAAATAGATCATACTTAGTACAAAGGCAATGATGTATTCATAATGACAATATGTGAAGCCATACACAGCATGTGCAGCACCATGGTCGTGGACATAACTACAAGTCTACTATTGACCTGGTTTCACTCCTTCGCTCTTGCTCAATATGCAGACTTCGAAATTAAGTTTTTCATTGCCCATTTGATGAAATTGGTGCGTGCTTACTTTGGTCTCCAAGCTGATCATGATGTTCCTGTACACCTTAACCTTGCTGGACTAGATGTCCAGATCGCAGGGCAACTTGCAGTTGTAGATTCTAAAGATCTCGTCATTATTGAACAAGATGGAGAAACTGATGATCTCCGCAAGAAGATTCTATGCAGCTAACCATCACAAACTGGATGAAGCTATTGAAGATCTTGAAAAGAAGAAATAGGCACTTTTGAAGACACGTGACGAGAACTGCATAAGAAAGGAGTGCTTGATTGATGCTGTAGAACTTGAGGGACAGATGGCAGGCACAAGCCTGTTGTAATGTGCAACAAAGGGTCTACTGCTACCAGCAGCTACCATTGTTGCAGCAGGTTTGTAATCCCTCTTGCGTTGATTTGATTATGTGAGTTGATGGGAATCATTATGTATTTCGAAATAATATAGTTTTGAAAGGAGGGGTATGGGGGAAGTTGACGTTTTGCCTATGTTTTTGACTCGTTCATATATAGACTTCAGAAGATTTTTCTGCATTTAATATTGTTGATAAATAATTTGCCAATCATCACTTGAACTATAATAATTCCTAACGGATGGGTTCTATATTACCAAGTATAATACTTGAGTTGGAGTCTTATTCCTGTGAGTGGTGTCCTATTGAAAGTCTTCCTTTGAAAAATGCAAAGGAACATAAAAAGATAAAATATTGTTGCAAACATAATCTCCTGATCAGCAAACTTACAATATCTTTGGTCCATTAACTTTTCTCTTACGAATTTCTTGCTTCTAATTCCATCCAAACTTGGGTGTCAATGCCAATTTAAACTTGAAATTAATGTGAGATTACTAAGCCCATTATGGTTATGTTGTTTTGTTGAATTGGATTAGATTACTAATCCCTTAAGATTCGTATCATATCTCACCTTTGGAATATCCCTAGATTGAGAAGAAATTAGTTGAATACTGTTATATTCCATGTTTGTTTGGAATTACTTGACATAGACTATATAGTATAATGACCTTAATTTGAGAATATTTTGATTTTTTAATCCTTAATTCGGATCCTCTTTTATCCTCCCATTTTGCTCCACCCCCTTCGAAGGACTCAATAGTTGTTCCTCATATAGGTGATATATGTTAATCCAAAGGTCTGCTTTTGTATCCAAACATAAGATTTGGATAGCAGGGATATATCTACTCCAAGCTTATGCCTAATTCTCAAACAAACACAGCCTCTTTAGATTTGGAAAAGCCTGGCTTATTTGCAAGAGTAGGAACTTGGTTGGCTTGATTCAAATAATTCACAAATCCTACTGCTTAGGGCAATATAGCTGTGGTTTGTTTTCATTACAACTTCCAGAATATGGAAGATATTGTGGGTGTTTGGGAAGTGGGTTTTTATGTAGGTTTTTTTCGTTGTAGGATATTATTGGAGAAAAAAATTTTGGCGTTTGGAAAGATAGTTGGGTTATTTTGTGGTTGGATGTGATATTTGTAAGAGAAAAAGTGAAATGATTATGGGGCTGGATGTGATATTTTGTTTGGATTGGTTTTTTTTGATTTTGCAAAAATTGTCTTTTAGTGAAAAAAATCAAAAAAAACCCAAACCCACATCTTGCCAAACACCGCCATTACATTGGCTGATACAATTTTTTGGCCTCTTGATAGTGATATACTAGAGTATATTTGTTAGAAAAAAATTGGTTACGTGGAGGCTGATTCACGATTAGTATCGGTTTATAGTTGATTCACAATCCAATTTTCAGCTGGTGCAGAGTACTCACAAGGAAAATGCTTGAGACCCACAAAAAGTTCTCACTATTCTACCCACAATGATATAATAGGTACCAACTTCTGATTTGTTACACATCTAATGATTGAGAGCTTAATTCCCTTGCCATATCACTGTGGGTGCATTTGTGGGTCAAATGTGTAGGTCTCTAATATTACTCATATTCACAATACTGACATGATAGATTCAACTGTTATAAAGCTTTTTTTAGCCGTCGATAATTTTTTTAATTCACAATCATATTAATCAGAAATCATTTTGTACTTTAAGGTGCCTAACTAGGGAAATTCTAATATACATGCCCTTGAAAAGGGTGTACCATATGCAGCCATTGTTATACCATTTTCTTCTTTAGTTGTGAGCAATTTTCTTTTTTAGTTATAACATTATTTTAGTTGTGACTCATAAATTCTTTAGTTATGCTTTGTGTTGTTTTTAGTTATGACATTTTATCTTTATTTTTTTAACTATGACTCAAAAAAATATAAAATTATATTATTTTATATTTTAATTGTAAGGTGCATATTTCCCGGCTAACTATTGGCATCTAAAAGTCAACTTTTTAAAGTCAATTTTTTTTTTCTTTTTTTTTCCTGCAGCTGAATTTTTCAACCTATTGCAGTAACATGCATAAAGATTATATATACAACCAATTTATGAGTCAAAAGTTAACTATCAACTAGGCCATGATCTATAACAAACTCTATAAATCATCAACTACTTTGACTTCTTTTTAATTCTCCAATCGCCCATTGGACAATAAAGAACATGCACATCTTGGCTACAGCTTAATTGACTTGGTCCATTTTGAGAATAGGTTATGTATCAGAAAAAATGTCTAAAATTTGTATATTTATGATATAGATTTAAATTTAATATAATGCAGACTCTTTAAAATTCTACACATTTTTCTGAATATTTATTTATTTTTGGACAGGTGTTTACATGTATATATTGTTCAAGTCGACATCAAAGAGGAGGGAGATTGAGAGAGAATGGAGTACGAGCATTTCAGCCATCATCACAACTTGAACCTCTATCAAGTGCAGCAAGGCCAAACATTCCATTGCTCAGGCTGTGAAACTTCATGCACTTCAGATTCCATCTATGCTTGCTGGCAATGCAACTTCTTCCTCCACGATCACTGCGGCAATGCCAATCGCTTCATAAAACACCCATCTCACCCTTCCCACCCTTTCATCCTCCTCCCATCTCCGACCTACTACAGCGGCACCTTTCTCTGCAACACCTGCGAGGCCACAGGCAAGTCCTTCTCATACTGTTGTGCGACATGTGAGGTTGACCTCCATTGCCATTGTGCTTTCTTGCCTCCAAAGGCGAATCACTAGTCACACCCACATGAACTAAGCCTCGTTCACACCATTCCAGAGAAAGAGGCATTCCGTGATCATAACTGCAAGGTATGTAACAATGTGTTGCAGAGTAAGCAATGGGGCTATTGTTGTTAGAAATGGCTTTTGGAAAAATCTGAAAAACAGAATTTTTTCTAAACTTTGGTCTAATTTTTAGCTGGGACCCATGCGTCGAATTTCTCGAGTCTAAGTGGTAACACGTTTTATGCCGCGTTGTGATTCACGTGATATATTTGGTTGCTCAAAACCATTATCGGGTGAATGGGAAATTGAAGCCAAAGTGAGCTCTATGGAAATGGAGTTTTTGGTAGAAATTCCTTAAAGTTTGAATAATAGCTTGTCCTACATTGATTTGGTGGGAAATTTTGAGTGGGTTTATAAGGCATGGGATTGAAACTTGGGGTCGGCCCTAAGGGGCACCCAAGTTTTGTAGAGAGGGAGGTTATGAGCTAGACCCATTGGACCCAAAAATTACCCCGCGCGCCGCCATCGCCATCCGGTCAGGCACGGCTGCGTGGTGTGACGTGAGGTGAGGTTGGGAACATTTGAATTTTATTTTATTTATTAGAAATAAATTATGTCTGTTTTTTTTTTTTTCAAATTCTGGTTGGAAATAAAATTCAAATTTTGGTTTGCACCTCTTCAGAAATTCTATACAGTTTCGTATATGTTCGAATTCAAATCTACCCAAAACAGGTTTTTAACTATTTGAAATTCAAACCAAACAGTGCCTATAGATTTGTATCTGTTTAATTTAAATTGAACAGGTACTGTACCTGTTTAATTCAAACCAAGCAGCCACCACTTCACCTATAAATAGACTAGTCCCTCATTTGGATTTTCACTCCAATTTTCGTCCTTAAAATCTGCTACTACTCTCTGCATTTTGCTGCATCTAAATTTCTGTGATAAAGAATATAAACACTTAGTGTGTTCGTTGTACGAAAAATTTGTAGTGTTGCTATTTTTCGTTGATTGATCATTTTATCTTGGGAGATAAACGTCCATATTCTGAAAGTACCGTGGAGAGGACGAATCTATCTTAAGGACACAATGTCTAACACTGGACTTGATCAGAATATTGTTCAAGAAATTAATCAAGTAAGTGGTTATTTTATTTTCTGGTTTATTATTTATTTAAATCAGATTTTGATTTTGATTTTGTTTTTGTTTTTGTTTTTGTAACAAAATAAAAGTCCGTTTTTATTTATTTATTTATTTTTGGTTTGATTTTTGTAATCAAACAATCTCTCTCATTTCTTATTTTTCTTTTGTATTCTGTTTGTTGTTTAGTACACAAACAAAATTTATTTCTTTAAATACAGTGAAGATTGTCCAACAATCTTACGATAGAATATTTTTTGGTGTCTTCATTGTATTTAATTTTCTGTGTTTTCACAAAGTGATATTTTGGTTGAAAAACAAATAGTAGTAATATACTGTTTGACAGATAGTAATAATATACTGTCTATTTTCTTTGACAGCTAGTAGTAATATACTGGTGTCATTAACAATTGCAGAATATTAATTTGTGTTATAGAAAATTATTGTGGCATTTTATTTTCTAGTTTTAGTAATAAAGAAAATAAAATTATTTTGTGTTATAATTTATTTTCTGATTTTAGTAACTAAAAAATTAATTTGTGTTTTTGTTTTTTCTTATTTTTGTAATATGATATTATGGCTGCTAAAAGTAGTACTCCAAATCCGATCGTTACAACGACTCTAGTTCCTATCCAGAACCATGTTCAAGTTCCGATAAATCATGGAGAAAAAGGGAAAAAAAATTTAATGGCACTGAGTTTAAGAGATGACAGTAGAAAATGTTGTTCTATCTTACAACTCTAAATTTGGCCCGGTTTCTCCGTGAAGAGGCTCCAGTACTGAGAGAGGATGAAAGTGATCGGCAAGTTATTGCCGCAGTAAATGCTTGGAAGCATTCTGATTTCCTGTGCATAAACTACATCCTAAATGGCCTTAACAACATGCTGTATAATGTTTACAGCCCTCTGAAATCAGCAAAAGAATTGTGGGATTCTTTGGAGAAAAAATACAAGATAAGGATGCCGGCACAAAGAAATTTGTTGTCGGTAAATTTCTGGACTTCATTATGGTAGACTCTCAAACGGTAATTTCTCTAGTTCAAAATTTTCAAATAATTTTGCATGATATTCATTCCGAAGGTATGTCTCTTAGCGAGTCTTTCCAAGTCGCTGCTTTAGTGGAAAAGTTACCACCGGCTTCGAAAGATTTCAAAAATTATTTAAAACATAAACGCAAGAAGATGACCATAGATGAATTGATAGTAAGATTGAGAATTGAGGAAGATAACCGAAAGGCTAAAAGAGAATGGAAAAATCCATTGAGTCCAAGGCTAATGTGGTTGAACAAGTTCACAAGCCACATAACAAAAAGAGAAGTTTACTGAGATAGTCCTAAACAAGGCGACAACAATGGCAATAAAAGTTCAAAGGAAAATGCTATAACTGTGCAAGACTGGACATCAGCTTTGACTACCGCCGCCCTAAGAAGGATCGCGAAGCACAAAAGAAGACTACCAATCAAGCTAATGTGACAGAATTAGATTACATCTCTGACGGGGTAAATGACATCAACCTCTCTGTTGTGGTGTCTGAGGCTAATTTGGTTGGAAATCCCAAGGAATGGTGGGTTGACACTGGAGCAACTCGTCATATTTGTGCGGACAAGAAGATGTTCACAACTCACAATGAGGCTGCAAAATGGTGAACAACTTTTCATGGGAAATTCTTCTATTTCTATTGTGGCTGGACAAGGAAAAGTGATCTTGAAGATGACATTAAGGAAATAACTGACCCTCAACAACATACTGCGTGTACCAAACATCCAGAAGAATTTAATTTTTGGTTCTTTGTTAAGTAAAAATAGTTTTAGGCTTGTTTTTTAGTCTGATAAATTTGTACTAACAAAGAGTGATATGTATGTTGGTAAAGGATACATGAGTGATGGTCTCTTCAAATTGAATGTAATGACAGTTGTACCAAAAGTTGCTATTAATAAGAATAACACATCTTTTGCCTATATTCTTGAGTTGGATTTATGGCATGGTACATTAGGACATGTGAATTTTGATTCTTTGTGTAGATTAATTGGTTTGGATTATATACCAAAGTTTGAAATTAATCCTAATCACAAATGTGAGATTTGTGTAGAAGCAAAACTAACTAAGGCTCCATTTAAATCGGTTGAAAGAAAAATTGAATCTCTAGAATTAATTCATACTGATGTATGTGATCTTAAGTTTGTTCAAACTAAAGGAGGCAAAAAGTATTTCATAACATTTATCGATGATTACACAAGATATTGTTATGTATACTTACTTAGAAGTAAAGATGAAGTCTTAGAAATGTTTAAACTCTACAAAACTGAAGTTGAAAATCAACTTGGTAAAACCATTAAAAATGGTAAGAAATGATAGGGGTGGTGAATATGATGCACCATTAAATGAATTTTGTGCACAACATGGCATTATTCACCAAACTAAAGCACCCTATTCTCCACAACAAAATGGAATTGCTAAAAGGAAGAATAGAACCCTTAAAGAAATGATGAATGCCATGTTACTAAGTTCAGGCTTACCGCAGAACTTGTGGGGGAAGCAATATTGTCTGATAATTATATTCTTAATAGAATACCCTACAAGAAAACTAACAGCACTCCTTATGAATTGTGGAAAGGTCGACCACCTTCTTACAAATACTTAAAAGTGTGGGGGTGTTTGGCAAAAGTTGAAATTCCTATTCCTAAAAAGATTAAGATTGGACCAAAAACAGTGGATTGTGTGCTTATTGGTTATGCTCAGAATAGTAGCGCATATCGGTTTTTGACTTATAAATCAGAAATTCCTGATATAAATGTGAACACTATTGTAGAGTCAAGGAATGTTGTGTTTTTTGAACATGTCTTTCCTTACAAGAAAGAACAGAAATTAAGTTCACAGAAAAGAACTTATGATTGTACACAAAGTCAAGAGACTAATAACAATCAAACACAAGAGACTAGTAATGGTTTCGACTAACAGGATTTAACTAATAATGAACCAAGACGAAGTAAGAGAGCAAAAACATCAAAATCCTTTGGTCTAGATTTTCTGACATACTTGTTAGAAACTGAACCTCAAAGCTTTAAGGAAGCAATGACGGGTCCCGAAGCATCTTTGTGGAAAGAGGCTGTTAATATTGAAATTGAATCCATTATACAAAATCATATTTGGGAATTGGTGGATCTTCCACATGGTTCTAAACCTCTTGGATATAAGTAGATATTCAAGAGAAAAATGAAAGCAGATGGTTCAATTGACAAGTATAAAACAAGACTTGTAGTAAAAGGTTACAGACAAAAGGAAGGTCTGGACTATTTTGACACATATTCTCCTGTGACAAGAATAACATCCATCCGCATGCTTATTGCCATAGCAGCATTGTATAATTTAGAAATACATCAAATGGATGTTAAGACAGCTTTCTTAAACGGTGATCTAAATGAAAAGATCTATATGGAGCAACCCGAAGGGTTTGTAGTACTGGGGCAAGAAAAGAAAGTTTGTCGGCTTGTAAAATCTCTTTATGGATTAAAACATACACCTAAGCAATGGCATGAAAAATTTGATCATGCAATGCTTACTAATGGGTTTAATATAAACGAATGTGACAAGTGTGTCTATATTAAAAACACTGACCAAGGATATGTCATAGTTTGTCTTTATATTGATGACATGCTTATCATTGGAAGCAATCAAAACATGATCAAATTAACTAAGCAAATGCTTAACAAAAGATTTGATATGAAAGATATGAGGGTTGCAAATGTTATATTATGAATGAAAATTACTAAAACATTTGACGGATATGCATTATCTCAATCACATTACATTGAGAAAATTCTTGATAAATTTATCAAGGATGATTTGAATGTAGCTAGAACACTTATAGACATCAGTCTTTATTTATCGAAAAATAAAGGTGATGCAGTGTCTCAGTTAAAATACTACCAAATCATTGGAAGCCTAATGTACCTAATGAAATGTACTCGTCTTGATATAGCTTATACTGTCAGTAAATTGAGTAGGTACACTAGTAACCCCGAAGAAGACCATTGGAAAGCGATCATTCGAGTTCTTAGATATCTAAGATTTATACGTGATTATGGTTTGAACTTTACTCGATATCCAGTAGTACTCGAAGGTTATTATGATGCCAATTGGTTATCGAATACTAAAGATTCAAAATCCACTAGTTGATATATCTTTACTCTGGGAGGTGTTGTTATTTCTTGGAAATCCACGAAACAAACATGCATCACACGATACACAATGGAATTTGAGTTCATTGCTTCAGATAAAGCAGGAGAAGAAGTAGAATGGCTTCGCCACTTTTTAGAAGACATTCCAATGTGGCCAAAACCTGTGCCAGCTATCTGCATTCATTGTGATAGTCAATCTGCAATAGACAGGGCACATAATCATATGTATAGTGGTAAGTCACGACATATTCATCATCGACATAATACCGTAAGGCAATTGCTCTCAAATGGAATAATCTCAATAGATTATATAAAATCTAAAGAGAATATTGTGGATCCGTTAACAAAAGATTTAACAAAAGAACAAGTGTATAGTTCATCGAAGGGGATGGGATTAAAGCCTATTACATAAGGGTCATTATAATGGTAACCCTACTTATATGACTGGAGATCCCAAGAACTAAGTTCAAAGGAACAACTAAGTTATGTGTGGCTCGCCAGAAATCACCAAAGAATTAAAATTTCCTACACATTCCTATGGTGAGAGTGATATCTGCAACATGTGTTGTTTGCAGGGGTTTAAGGATAAGCTTAGCTTTTAATGATTATTAATATCTTGATTTAGGCATAAAAATTAAGACGAGTATAAGGAGATATTCACAATAAGAATCATCTATATGAGTGTCGAACTGGGGCCGGTTCTATGAGAATGAAGAAGCTAAATTCTCTAGAAGCATTCATAAAACCAGGAGTATTCAAGGCCAAAATGAACACAACCATGAGAACCACGATGTGTCAAAAGATATTTTATATGAAATCTATTGTCTTGGCTTACAAAAACGGCTGAACAATTCAAGGCATCGCATCCATTGGTTAGCTAGTAAGTCCGATAGGTTATCACTAGGGAAGGTTTAAGGCCGAAAGCTACCTATCCTGATGCAAGATGTTTTATTTATTTATTTATTTTCAATTTTGTACATCAATATTCCATCATCATGATCTTTTATAGATGCAAAATTTTCGGTTTTGCACAAAATAATTTAGTTTTTTTAATTTTTTCAAAAGAAAATTAGTTTTTTTTTTCACATAATTTTTTTTTAAAATTTTTTCAATTTGAAAGTTGATATTTTAAAATTTTGAAAATCAAAATAAATGTCAAATCATCATGTTCCTTTATAGATAATCATAAATTACGAACACTCATTGGTTGAAGGGCAATTCCGACTATTAAAAATTTCATGGGATTTGAAGATGCAAAAAATCTTAGTTATGACTTAATGGAATATAAGTTCATAAATTAGAATTTTTGTATAAATGCCTCCTTTTTTTTGGTCATATCACATATCTATTTTTTTTGTATATCTTTTCATAAAATAAAAATATATTATATATATTTATTTAGATCATTCTAAACACTCAATAAATTTTTTCAATTCTAAAATTGATTTAAAAATTAAACCAACCACAACCAAAATTTCCATGCATTGAGATCATTTTGTTAGTGGTAATTTATTCATTGTCGACATCTGGACACTTGGAGAGGCTTTTGAGCTGAAGATGTGTCTACCCTGCACGAGAACTTATTTGGTGGTAATGTTATAGTGTGCACTTTTTTAGCCATGATTTGGAAAGTTCGATTAACTTTTTAATTTTTTTTAATTATTTTAGTTGAAGTTAAAAAGTTTGGCCACACTTATCTATTTTTTTATACATTTTTTTTGAAAAAAAAAATTTTAAAAAAAGTAAAAAAACTAGTTTTTAACCTACCTTATTTTGACTTTTATAAGAGAAAAAGTAAAATATTTTTTATTTGAATGTGATATTTTATCTTATTGACTTTTTAACTTATTTTGTCTTTTTGTAACTAAACGAGGGCTTAGAGTACGTACTATATGTATCTTATTTTAAATTGACGTATTTTATCATAAAATTTTATAATATTAATTATTAAATACGTAATTTCGTCACATATTGGTATAATAAAAAATATCGTATCAAAATTACAAATTTTCACATCATCAACCACAAAATTTAAAATATTTTATTAGTCAATTTTTAGCGAATTTACATATTTTATTTTTGATATTATAAAATTTTATAACAAAGTTACGCCAATTTGTAAATACACACCTTAAACTTGATGCTTCACGCTAGTGGAGATATTTGTCCAATTGTATCTTAAAGAAAGGAAAATCTTCTCGTACGCACCCTTTCAAGAATATATACCATATGTACCTTATTATAATTGGCTCAACTTTATTACATAGTTTCATGACGTCAATTATAAAATGTGTAATCTCACTATAAATTAGCGTAATAAAATATTTAAAATTTTGTAATTCATGTAACGAAAGTTTATAATTTGATTATGATATTTTTTAATATTTATTTATGATGAGACTATATATTTTATAATTAATATTATAAAATTTATAATAAAATTATACTAATTTATAATAGGTATATATGTTACACACCTTACAGGATTTTCCTGAAGGAAGACCAAAAAAGAGTTGGAAGTGTGGGTTTAGTGTCCAATTGCCTTCCTGCCTATACAACCTCCACGTTGGTTGTATGTACTCAATTAGCCTAGACAAATCTAGACCTATTTGGAGAATTGCATCTTTTTAGTAATTTTTTAATTTTTTTTTATAAAAAAAATATAAAAAAATGGAAACAATTATAAAAAAAAAATCTTATATCAAAAATAAATTCTAAACTTTTAATTTTATCAATTTAAATTTTGAATTTTTGATTTATTTTCAATCTAAATTATTTGTTTATTTTTATTAAGTAAAATCGACTAAAAAAATAACGTTGAACTCAATAAAAAAAAATTTTAGACATTTTACACATACTCACGTTGAATTTAATAACTAAAATATATTTTTTCATTTATTTTATTAAACGAAAAAATGACCAAATCAGTTCAAAATGTCCAAACCACCACCCATGCATATAATTATTTTTCTAACCCTAAGAGCATCTTCAATGGCAAATACTAACAAATGCTATAATAGCATTTGCCATTGTTATAATTTGATAATAAATAGCAGTAAATTGTCAAATTATAGCAATGATGCTCTAATGGCCACATGTCATTTTGGCAAATCTCAACTAACTTTCTCTTCAATTTTGTATGTATCGTTTGGATATAAGTTTTGCAATGATTTTTTTATTGTTTATTTTTTGTCTTTTGTGACATTTTTCAAACTTTTTTCCTAAAAAAAAATTAAATATTTACATTCTACCTGACTAGACAAATTTAAAAAATAATAAAATAATAAAAAAAAATTAAAAAAATTAATATAATTCACCTTATCAAAAAAAAATACCACTACAAAATTAAAAAATCACCCACCAACAACCACCCATCATTCATTTACTAACAACTACCCATTATTCACTTACCATTCACTCACAAACAACTACCCACCAACAAACATTCATTATTCACTGAGCATTCATTCACTAACAACCATCCATTATTCACCCACCATTCATTCACCATCAATCACCTATTATTCATCCACCATTCACTCTCACCAATAACCACCAACCAACAACCACTCATTATTCACTCACCAACCACCAACAATCAACAACCACCCACTCTTTTTTTCTTTTTCTTGTTTTAAGAAAAAAGAGCCCAATGTGTGATACTCAAGTCCTAAATATTTCACTAACTTCAACTAAACATTTAATGTTTATCACAAAAAAATAATTAAAAAAATAAAATAAAGATAAAAATAATAATAAATAAATAAAACAAAATAATAAGAATAATAATAATTACTTAGAAAAGTATACAGGTGGCCCTAGTAGTTTGCTACACTAGTATGTTTTAGGTAGGCTTTGTTGGGCATCCAAAAATGTGCCACTTGAAGATCTTGCTAAATATGAGATCTGTCACCTGTAGAGAAAATCATTAAGGGATGAGTTGGCTTAGGAATCTCAGCATTTGCGCAAGTATATAAGGAGGGGAGAGGTGATAAGCGTAGGCCACACAAAAACAATGAGAAAAGAAAGTGGAGCAAAGAGGAACTCGAAGGGATCGGGAAAAGGAAACAGTAAGGGTTAATATTAAGGTGAGTAATATTATACCTTGAGTCACCATAACATATTTTACGAATGTTTTGAGTTACTATGAATTATTTTATATAATTTATGTTTTATGGTTATATTAATGTTTCAATTACATAGATTATTTTCTGAATTCTATTTGCTTAAATTGAAACCCATGGATATGTTTGTTTAAATTTTAGAAAATATTTGACAATGATTTTATAAACATTTGTTTTGAATAAGTACCACCATGGAGGTCCCATGCCTTAGGGGACTTAAATAATTGCTAACCCCTCTGAATTGTCACTTTAGTGACCTTTTAACAGTCCCATGCCTTGGGGGACTTAAATAACCTTTGGCCCTCTAATTAGTCACTTCGTGACCCTCTTTCTGTCATGGATCCATTGACCCTCTGTTTTGTTCTGTATTGTGGTTATAATTATTTTGTTTATATGATTTTGTGTTATATGTCTGTTATTAAAAATAATTTATTCGAATCAAACTATTCATCGTTTAGCCTAAATAATTATCCATGGTGATTTTATACCCTCATGCTCTCAGTATAATATTCATCACTCTGCCATGTGCTTATAGCTGTTAAAACCCCTTTTAGGTGAAGAAATTTAAAGAATGATGGTTTTACCCTGTGGATCAGAACCTCAAATTTGACATGGATATCATTTTTTTTTTTTTTTTGTAATCATTATCGGACTGATGTTACATCGCTACATAAAAAATAATTTCTATGTACGCTTTAGATATTTATCTACATCTTTTCTTTTAATCCGCTGCATTATTTAATTTAATTACTTGGAATTAATCTACGAAATTTTAGAATTAGCTAGTTGCGAATCCAGCCCTGGTCACTGGGATGGGTCGTGACAAAACGGCTCTTTTTCATTTCCAAGACACCATCGCCATCGTTCACCTAACCATAATCCAATAGTTGAGATCAAGCATCTAAAAGCATCCCCTTTATGCATTCCAAGACATCTCCTTTCTCTCTTGCATCCAAACCAGTGTTATTGAGAGTTTCTCTCTATGTGTGTGTGTGTGTGTGTGTGTGTGTGTGGTGTTCCATCTTCATACATAGCAGAGGCAACCCTGCAACCCCTTTTCTCTCCATCGTTATCATTAGAAACCCCTTTCTTTGTATCTTCATTTTGATCATTACCACCACCAGAGGCGATCATCAAAACCAGTCATTCTCCTCTCTCTCTCTCTCACTCATTTTTATCACCACCACTAGCGTTGATCACCCATTGCCGATTGGGAAGTTCAAAGAACACCACTGTTTGGAACACCATTGTTTGGGTTTGATGGAACACCACCGATCGAGAGGTTCGATAGAACAAGCCCTAGAGGTCGATGGAGGTTGAGATGAAGAACAAGTTCATCAATCATACTGGAATCCAGGTATTTATCTTCTAAATTCATTTTAGAAATTTATATACATTTGTGAAATTTGGGTTGATTTGTTCTTGATTGAAATTTGGGTTTGATTTGTTCTAAATTCATTATGAAATTTGTGATTTGTTCTTGATTGAAATTTGTAAAATTTTTGAATTTGTGAAATTTGTGAAACTAATTTTTGAATGATCGTTCTGAAATTGTGTATAAATTTGTGTTTGGGAATTCTATTTTTTTTTTCCCTCTCAATTCTGGTGAACTTTGAAAAATAAACAAATGGTGAACATTCTATGATAAAAAATGGTGAATTTTGTAGGAAAAAAAAAATCAAAGATTTTGGGAGGTTTTCCTGGTGAATGCATTCTGTTTTTTCAACTGATTTGGAGCCAAAAATCTGTTGATCTTTGATGATGTAGCATGTTTGGCACATGCTATTCTTCCTATCAAATTTGATAACAAAAACGACATCTGCTATATTTGACAAAAAGAGTAGCAGGCCATTTGAGACCCTTTTTTTTTTGTCACTCTTGCCAAATTATAACTTTGGCAGCTTGTAGACACCCCATTTTTGACCATCCTCAAGACTTGGACGTCATCGTTTGAACACTCGATGATCATCCATGTTCGTGTTCGTTTTGAGTTCCCGAAGGTCTCGGCCGCGCGCCTTGCCTCAAGATCTCTCAACTTATCTGTTTTGTGCTTGGTTGTGGACCAAACACTTGTGTTTTTGCTTCTAAGGGAAGAGGGTGGCTTGTTTGCCATACCCTCAACCCACCGGCCAAAGCTTGAGGCCATCGGCCCTGTTTTCTTTCCATCGGCCAAAAGTATTGGCCGATCGGCACTCTATTTGGTCGGCCGGCACTTTTGTTGGTCGATCGGCCATTTTGGTGGCCGAACCCTGTTCATCTGCTTTATGCAGATATTTTGTGCCAGCTGGTGCAGCTGGCATCCACAATTCCCCCCCTCCATACACGTGTATGGAGGGATTTGAGCCTTGCTTAGCTTCTCCAAGAAGCTTTGCAAAATTGGATTTCTATAAAAGGAGAGCCTCCTCTCCCTTTCCTGGGGTTCTAGAAATCTGATATACAAGTTAGATATATCTCTCCCTCTATATCTCTCTCTCTCTAGATTTGTGTGTTTGAGCTTAAAAGTGTGTTTTGTTCTTACTATTGCACACAAACAACTAGCACTACACTATCCTTGGTTGCTGAGGCACTAGAAGGTTGATATTGGAGTCCTTGGGCTATTTTTGATCCAAGAAGATTGTTGGAGTTGTGTTCTTGAAGTTGTTCTTCAAGGGTGAGTCAACTTGCTTTTGATACCCCATCTTGGCTTAAGCTTTTACACATACTTCTATATTGTTTTAAGCTTGACTCTAAACTACAAAAAGTTCTGATTTTGTATGCTTGTTATGGTTGCTTAAGGTCACTTTTTGGTTGGGGGTTGTCTACCCCCTCTTAGGCCTTGTTCTGCCTTGTTTTGTATCTTTACTTTTGAGCTTTGGGATCATCTTATTTTGACCTTCCCACCACTGAAATCTAGAGCATTTTCAGTGGTGGAGAAGTGGTTTTGGAGTCTTGTATAGGAGGGGGACCCCCCTCTCTCCTTATGTCTTATATGCTTGTGTTGTTGGCTTATAAGAGTAACATGTTTACTTAGCATGTCTTGGTTCTATTTCAGCACTTTTTAGTGGCTTTTAGGACTTGCCTTAACTCTATTCCATGTTGGTTTGATGGCATCTTGCATGCTTCACATACTTGTAGAGTAATCTTGCATGTTTGCATAACATACATCTTGTGTTTGGACCACTATTCTTGCATGTTTTGGCTCGACTCCAAGGAGCTTTCCCTCATGTTTTACCATGATTAAACTTTGTTCGGTGTTGTCTTGGTCATGCATCCGTTGTTTTGTATAACCTTGGTTCATTCTAGCTTGTAAGCTTTGTGCCTTGAGTTCATTAGCATGTGTTACTTGAAGTATTTTCATGATTTGGCATCATGTGAAATGTGATTTCATTCAATGTTTCATGGTCACACACTTGCATTTATCACATATTCCATGCTTTGGATAGTTTGTGTTTCATGCCTTAAGAATAGGTCATTGTGCATGCCATCATACTTAGGCCTTTGGGATGCCATCTAAGTGGGTTTTTGGGATCATTTTAACATGCCATAACTCTGATTTTATTGGCCTAAGTCATGCCATGCTTGGTTGTAATAGGTGTAGTGCAATTGCCCCTTTTGGCCTTGTATGCGTCTTGTTTTGTGCTCACCTTTCTAGCATGTTTTGGTCTCATCCCATGCATGTTCTAGCCTTGTTTTGGCCTGCCTTGGGACTGTTTTGGGTCACCTTGGTCCTTTGGGGTTTGGTTGATATGGCTATGGTTCAAGTACCTTGGCTAGCTTTGAACTCGAAGTCCATTAGCATGCCTTGCTTGTGTTATGTGTTTGATTTGGCATCACTCTTAACATAATTTCAGAGCTTATGGTGTCACCATACTACCATGATTGTCACCCCTCGCTCATGTTTGGGTGTTGTGACCTTATGCCTTAACTCTTGGACCATTGCATGTGCATGCTCATTGTGCATTTCATTCTATCACTTCATCATTTTGGCCATTGTTTTTGGTGTGGCTGAGGCCTATCCATTTTCAATGTAAGTCCATGGATCATGCGGTTCATGTGTCGTTGCATGCCTATCGCATTGCATGTTGTCACATCCTCGTTTCTGGTATTGTTGTCGCATGCCTATTACATTGCATGTTTGTACGTTTAGGTTGCATTTTGCATGCTTGCTAGTTTGCATTTTGTCACATGTTTGATTAGGTTGCATTGCATTTGGCATGCTTGTTACCTTAGCCTTGTGCATGCTTAGGTTGCATAGCATTACATTTCTATGTTGCATTGTATTTGGCATACTCGCTTGCATTACATTGTGTTTGGTTTGGGGTGTCAAACCAAACACGAGGAGCAAGGAACGTTCGTACTTGAAGTGACGAAACGTGCCTCAATCCTTAGTCGCCGACGCTCTTGATCCACCATGAGAGAGTGTGAGGCCTTCATGTGTTTTGTGCATTCATTCCATCATTCCATATTGATTTGCACGCTTGGTTCCTTTGGCCATCATGCATTGAAATGCGTGATTGATGGCCCAAGGGTCGAGAACCATACTTCCTTGAGTTCATGACATGATAGGAAGGGTGGTTATGCATACATTGCTTTGAAAATGCATTCCCATGCTCTGTTTGCCCTCTGCTGCAGCAAAATAGCATTCTGCAGGAAGAGATGGCCGGCCGGCCATCTTCAGTGCCGGTCGACTACAAATTTATGGCCGAGAGCCCCATTATTGGTCGATGACCAATTCCACACGGCCGGTGTTCCCATACCTTGGCCGGTGACATCCTACAGTGCTCAGGGAGTGATTCAGAAGCATCCTTGAGACTTGCACAGTTTTCAGAGGTGCAGGGCAGTGTAAACAGAGGCAGCGTGAGCATGGTGATAGATTTCCGAGCGGACCCGAGCATGCATGCATTTGTCCCTCTTTCCGAGGCCTCTTTACCGCTTTAGTAGTTTAATTATTTTGTTTAAATTAGTTAAGTGTTGTGTAATAATTAATTAGCTAGTTAGTTAGTTAATTATTCGGTTTGTATTATTCTTTCGGACCCTCCGTCGAGAGGGCGAATTTTGTAATAAGTGTGCGTGAGTGTGTGAATGTCTTCCAATCCCACGTCTTTCTCCCTTTTACTTACCTGCTTTCAATGGTTAGTTCTAGGTCATGTTTCACTTAGCATCTTTATGCTCACATGTTTGCATCATTCATCTGTATTGCATGCACCAGGCTCGGTGCATCATACTAACCGCATTGTATTCCAATTCCTATTTGAATACATGTATCAAGTGTTGCATTTCATATGCCATCTTAGAATAGCCGAGCCTATTTCTAGTTGCATTTTGCATGCGTTGCATTAACCATCTTAACATAGCTAGGATCATGCATTGATTACTAACTAGCTATTGTTTTGGCTCGGAGTACTAGCTAAGCTTTTATGCTTTAGCATCTTGCATGTGTGTAAGTGTTGCCATGATAGCATGCTTGCCATGAGGCTAATTGCTTAAATGATATAACTGCCTGAATGCCTGTGGGTGAAGGTTAGATTACTTGAATTGGAACAATTCATCGAAATGCGAGTTTTAAGCCCACTTGATTGTGGCAAAATCATGTTTTCTAAGCCCACTTGAGGGTGGCAAATCCACGTCTTAGCCTACTTGCGAGTAGCACCATCAAACCATTTTCAAATAAACAAACATGAAATGTTTTGTTCCAATTTAGGCGATCTAGTCTATACTTGTGTGTTGTGCGCATCACATAGTAAATTCTAGCTAATAACCGGAATAAGAACGCATATGTTTTCAAAACAAAATATCATGCTTAGTACAGGCCGATCTTTGATCGGGCGAGCGGGGGTGCTCATAGATGACCTTCCCTAATCGTACCCAAGTTCCCGAGCCGAGGCAACTTTGATGATGACAGACACGTGGCCTTAGGCAACGAGTCATGGTTTCCTAAATCCCCCCCCCAAAATAAATATTTAGGTGGCGACTCTATATCTGGCAAAGCAGTCCATGTTTGGCACTTCTTTCTTAAAAATCAGTTTCCCAAAACGATTTGCCGGATTTGGACTCTTTGGTGATTTATCAACCTCGCATTGTACTTTGCGGGATTAGATTCAGAACCGTGACATTTGAGTCCAAACTGTAGCATGAGGCCCTTGGGGCGCGTCTACACAGCTCTATTGGAGATGCTCTAATCAAATCAAATCAAAACATTTCACTCTCTCTCTGCTCTCTCTTGTCCCTCCATCATCACCACCATTCCATCGCCACCGCTATTGTCCTCAATCTTCGTTCTCCACCGCCACTGCCACTCTGACCAGCTCTGTCGCAGCTTCATCTTTCTCTTCTTTGATCAGATCTAGCACTCTACCGCCGACTTCATTCCATCGCTTACTCGCTAGAGATCTCATCCAGGGTACGAAGACCACCTCTCGATTTGGCAACAAACTTTCTCTCCCTCTCTTCGTTCGATCGGATCGATTTGGTTTTCACTCTCGGTTTCGTTCGATCTAGAGCAGGACACAGATCTGTTTCATCAAATTTGGTAAAAAGTTAATGAATTTATGTGCATGCTAGTCCATTTGTGTATTGGTAATAATGAACATAAGCAAAAGTGTCTTCTATTTTGTGTACATTGATTGAGATATGGTTATAATGAACATATATTCTCAATTCAATGGAGAGTGTTAATATATATTAGATATATTAGGTTAATATATAATATAAATTTATTTCTTGAAAATCTAGTATATTCCCTATAAATCTAGGAGTCCTCGTACATCTAGGAGTCCTTACTTTATTGTAATACTCTCCTATATATAGGAGTCATTGTACCTTGATTCAGATATACAATTGATATATATTTCACTCAACGAGTTTAACATGGTATCAGAGCTCTAGATCCTAAAATTATAGCTTTTTTTCAATTTGTTTTCTGCTTAGTCCTGTACACAGTGGTACTACAACATTCATTCAATCACCCAAACACTGCTCAAACTGTTTTGCCATATATTTTTTTTTTACTCAAATTTTTTCCTTAGCATCAAACTGATCGGAATCTTCTCACGATTCCAATGATACCAATTTCATTGCTAGAAAGTACCATACGTGCCCTCACGCGCCGTCTTTGTGGTCAGCACATCAACTGTTTCTACCGTTAGTAGCACACGCGCTCCGACGCTGGTATAGCCAACCTGTTGCTCAGCCGCGTAGCCGTTGACGTCATCCCATTACATCAGTCCTACACGCTTGGCTTTGCCTCCATGTGCTGACGTCACACGTACGCATCTTCAGCCTCCGTGCCATGCTGACGCGCTGTCGTCAGCCCTAACTTTCTGGTGTCAGTCCTAAATAGTACATTCTCTGATTTTGCTTATTCTGTCCAATTTCAGCCTAATTTTTGGGTGGTTCACCTTGGTTCCCACCTAATTTGGACCTTCTGAATCCATTGGTGCACTCTTTTTTTTTTGTTGATTCTGCTCCCATAGCATTGTTTTTCTTTATTTACTTCACCAAATCACTATTATGGATCATCATAATGCTTCTCATCCAATCTCTGTTTTCCTTGACGGCTCCAACTACGTGTTATGGGCCCAGGTCATGTCCGGTTTTCTGAATAGAAAAAACTCTGGCGTATTATCACTGGGGATGTGGTTTAACCAGTGAAAGAGATTCATGAAACAGCTGCCCCATATGAAGATCGTTTAGAGGACTAGGACAGTAAGAACTACCAGATCATCACTTGGCTTCGGAATACTTTTGTTACCTCTATTAGTTTACAATTTGGTCATTTTCAACTTAACTCTATGACTACTCCTGCCAAAGACATTTGCGATTTTTTGATAGACCGTTATCTAACTACTAGTCTTGCTCATCAGTATCAACTTCAAAGTCAACTTCATCGCATGCGTCAGAGCTTGGTCAGTCTGCTAATGATTTCCTCTCTCAAATATATTCTGCCTAGGACTAGCTTGCTCTCTCTAAACCTGACTAGCCTCATATTGAATATACTACTTTATTCACTCAGTATCGTAATCAGCAACGATTGGTTCAGTTTTTCATGGCTCTCACTACCCAGTTTGAGCTAGTACGTGCATCTCTGCTTCATCGCACTCCATTGCCCACTCTTGAGCAGGCTATTTTCGAGCTATTATTTAAGGAGACTCGTCTTGGCACTATAAAAACTCATCATGTGGATACAGTTCTTGTCATTCCTCAATCACTGAGTTCCTCTACACCAACCACCCAACGACCCACTACTTGCAATTATTGCCAGAATTAAGGCCTTCCTTCTACTCATCCTCTGCTTCATTGCCTAGTCAGATTCTGTCGGTATTGCAGTAAGATTAGTCTTGGTTATCTGTAGTAAGATTGCTCTCACAATCCAGACCATTCATCTACTACTCACTCTTTTTGTGGTGCTTCCTCACGAGGTCGTTTACAACATCCCAGGAATCAATCTAGATCTCTGCCTGCTCATCGCACTGCTACTGTTGCTGCCTCTAATGAGTTTTCTGAGCCTTTAGATCTAGCCGCTCCTATCTTTTTCCAAACTAATGTTAAAGCCATGTTTAGACAGTTTCTCACCATCTCTGGTACACCTCTTCCTACTACTCTGTTTGTGACTTCAGGTACATCTCCCTGGTATTTTGACTCAGTATGTTACAATCATATGACTTCCAGTTCTACTATATTTTCTTCTATCTTTTCCTCTCCTCATATTTCCTTTATTTATACTGCTGATGGTTCTCTTATGTCTGTAAGTCATATTTGTTTTGTTTCCACCTCTCATCTATCCTTATCAAATGTATATTTTATTCTTGCTTACTTTAAATCTTATCTCTATTAGTCAATTATGTGAGCTTGGTCTAACTGTCACATTTTCTACTAATGGTTGTTTGAGACAAGACCCTCAGACAAGATAGACTCTTGGGATTGGCCGTAAGCATAGACATCTCTATGAGCTCATTCATCTTCATGTTCCCGACTCTACCCCGATAGCTACTCCTACATCTGCTTCCAATATGTCTTCTTTTAATATTTGGTATTGTCATTTAGGATATATTTCTGTTAGTCAATTGAAATCTTTAGTTTCTACTAGTCAGTTAGGTCATGTAATTCCCGATACTTTGGATTGATTATCTTGTCAAATTGCAAAATAACATGCTTTATCATTTAATGCAAGTACTTCTGTTTCTCATGCACCATTTGATCTTATACATTCTGATATTTGGGGACCATCACTTACTACCACTATGGAGGGATCACGTTACTTTGTTGTTTTTGTTAATGATTTTTCACATTTTACATGGTTGTTTCTCATGAAAAGTCGATCAGAACTCAAACAACTTTATTACAATTTTGCAAACATGGTCCAAACCTAATTTTCTAAAACCATTAAAATTTTTCGATCTGATAATGCAATGGAATATAGGGATCTTGATTTTCTTTCATTCCTTCATCGTCACGGTACTCAGCCTCATCGTTCCTATGCTGGCACGTCCCAACAAAATAGCCATATTAAACGGAAACGTAGATATATTCTTGACACTTCTCGAGCCCTTCTTATCTCTTCCTCGTGCCTTGAATATTTTTTGGGAGAAGCTGCTCTTACTGCTGTCTACACTATCAATTGTGTTCCCACTACTACTATCCATAACCAAACTTCTTATGAACGTTTATATGGCACTAGTCCTCCATGCACAAATCTTTAGGTTTTTGGGTCTGCATGTTTTGTTCTCCTCTAACCTCATGAACACACCAAACTTGAACTCCGTTCTCATCTTTGTTGCTTTCTTGGGTATGGGATTGAACATAAAGGCTATTGTTGCTGGGATCCTATCTCTAAATGTCTTTGTGTCTTTCGTCATGTGGTTTTCTGGGAGCATAAAATGTTTTCATCCTTATCCTCGTTCCACTTATCATCATTTTCTACTTCCATTCAGTTTACTAATCCTTCTATCAATCTCTTCTCTAATGACTTTGATGTAGATTCCTCCTCTCTAGCGACGCCTTTGCCTACACTTGATCCTATCCCGATTGCTCCCTCTGATGGTCCTGATGTGTTTGTTCCGCGGCCTCTAACTCCCATTGAGTGTCCCGTTGAGTCTCCTATCACCCTACCAGATCATCCTCCCACATGTCATCTAAGTTGAGTAACTCGCCAACCTACTTATCTTTTTGATTATATTGTTGGATCCACTGCCTTTTCTACTCATGAACCTACCTTCTATTGTGAGGCTTGTACTAATCCTCTTTGGCAGGAAGCTATGACTGATGAACTTTAGGCTCTAGACAAAACTCATACTTGAGACATTGTTGATCTTCCTCTTAGAAAGACTGCGATTGGCTACAAATGGCTCTACAAAATCAAGACTCACTCTAATGGTTATATTGAGCGGTACAATGCTCGCCTTGTTACAAAAGGCTTTGCCCAGGAATATGATATTGATTATGAGGAGACTTTTACTCCTGTTGCTAGGCTTACCTCTATTCGCAGCCTGATAACTGTTGTTGCTTCTTGCCACTAGGACCTTTTCAAAATGGATGTGAAAAATGCCTTTCTTAATGGTGATCTTCTTGAGAAGGTCTATATGCAACCTCCACCTGGGTCTACTTATCTGGCTAATAAAGTTTGCAAACTTTAGCGAGCTCTCTATGATCCCAAACAAGCCCCTCGTGCTTGGTTTGCTAAGTTCAGTTCCACCGTTCATGATCTTGGCTTCACCTCCAGCTCGTATGACTCTTCTTTTTTTATTCGACAGACTACTCATGGCACCACTTTTCTTCACCTCTATGTGGATGATATGATTATCGGTGATGATGTGATTAGTATTCTTAGCCTCAAAAAATCTCTCAGCTGACATTTTGAGATGAAAGACCTTGGTACTCTTAATTATTTCTTGGGTCTTGAAGTCTCCAATGATTCTACTAGTTATTATTTATCACAAGCCAAATATACATCTGATCTTTTGGCTCGTGCTGCTTTTATAGATTGCAAGACTGTCTATACTCCGATTAATACTCAGACTTGTCTCACTCCGTTTGATGGGGATCTTCTCTCAGATGCTACTCTTTATCATTAGCAAGTAGGTAGTCTTGTCTATCTACTGTGACACGTTCTGACATTACTTACGCTGTACATCTTATTAGTCAGTACATGTTGGCTCCTCACACCCTTCATTATACTGCCCTACTTCATTTACTTCGCTACCTTAAAGGCACTATGTTCCATGGACTCCATTATTCTACTCACTCCTCTCTTGCGCTTCGTGCCTTTTCTGATGCTGATTGGGCAAGGGATCCTATTGATCAATGTTCTACTACAGATTTCTGTTTCTTCTTAGGGGATTCACTTATTGCTTGGCGCAGCAAGAAACAATCTCTCACTGCTCATTCTAGTACTGAAGCTGAATATCGTGCTCTTGCTGACACTACTCAGGAACTCATGTGGCTTCGCTGGCTTCTTGCTGACATGAGTGTTTTCTTCTCTAGTGCTACCTCTCTTTATTGTGGCAATTAGAGTGCCATTCAGATTGCTCATAATGATGTTTTCCATGATCGCACCAAACATATTGAGATTGACTGCCATTTTATTTGACAGCATGTTACTCATGACATTGTTTATCTTCTTGCTATTGCTTCTGTTGATCAGCCTGCTGATATCTTCACCAAGGCTCATCCTTCTAGCTGTTTCCGTGACTTGGTTTCCAAACTCAAGTTTGTTGATATTTATCCTCCTTGAGTTTGAGGGGGAATGTTAATATATATTAGATATATTAGGTTAATATATGATATAAGTTTATTCCCAGAAAATCTAGTATATTCCCTATAAATTTAGGAGTCCTCGTACATCTAGGAGTCCTTAATTTATTGTAATACTCTCCTATATATAGGAGTCATTATACCTTGATTCAGATATACAATTGATATATATTTCACTTAATGAGTTTAAGTGCTTTGTTAAAATTTATATATATATATATATATATATATATCCATGTATATATATATATGTGGTTTTCGCAAATTGAATTTCAGTATCATGTTTTTGAATCTTAGATAGTTGTATTCTCAACCATTCTTTACCGATCTAATCTATACACGCACAAAGACGTTTATATATATATATATATATATTCTACAAACTTGAGATCTAAAACATATCCTCTCTCCCCTTTTTGTTTGTTTGTTTGTGTTTTTTCTTTTAATAGTAGTTGTAGATCTGAGATTTGAACTCTCTCTCTCTCTCTCTCTTAGTTGTTGTTGATGATGTTGAGGCAACACATAGATGTTAGTTTTGAATAAGAACAACTACTTCAACAATGCTAGCTTTCTTGATGGTGGTGATGTATTATCTTCATCATATTCATCATCTTCATTTTTATAAAGACATAAAGTTGTGGTTGTTGATTTTCATTTTTTTTTTTTTTTTGGATTTGGCTTGTTGTTGTTGATGATGATCTACCTTTTTTTTTTTGCTTCCTGTTGTTGGAAGAAGAAACAGATAGCAACAAAATAAAAAAATAGTTGACAGATAACAAATTTGTTCAAATTTTGAACCGATAATAGGGTAAATTTAAACAGATCGGAGCTTGGTATAGCAACAGACAAGGTTGGTTTGGCTATGTATTTCAACAGATAGAATTTAGTTTGGCTTGGTATTTCAACAGATAGAAAAAATAAAAATAAAAATTGAACAAATAATAAAATTTGGATAGATAATTGAACAGATAAGGGGAAAAATTGAATAGATAGTCAAAAAATTAAATAGATAGGAAAAAAATTGAACAGATGGGAAAATAATTTGAACAGATGGGGAAGAATTTTGAACAGATAGTCAACAAAAGTCAACAAATAAAAAAAGTCAACAGATAAATTAAGGGGTAAAATTGAAACTAAATGTCCTTCAAAATAAATAAAAAGACTTCTTACCAAACTATTTCACAAAAGGTGGATCTCTCACCAACAAAAAATATTCACTGAACCTAATGCCTTATACCCTTCTTAGCTTGGACTTATCAACAATTTATTCTCAGAATTTTGTAATTGATGTTATAAAAATTAATATTATACTAAATTTTGTGACAGGGTACTTATAATATGCACTCTAAAATAAGAACGGTTTGAATCATCTAAACGAGTCCCAGGATGAGCCCATATACCTGCACAACATTAGCTGCTGTGACCCCCAGTACAATAACCACCCCTAATCCGCCATTTTGGCATAATATCAATTAACTTTTGATCTTTTTTTTTTAAAGTATTGTTTGGATTTAATTTTTTGAGTGATTTTTTTTTATTGATTTTTTTTTTTTTTTGTCTTTTGTAATTTAAATTTCTTTTATAAAATTATAAATTTATATTATACATGATTGGACAAATTAAAAATTTTAAAAAAATACTTTTCTAATTCACTCACTATTTACATGTCACTACAAAATTTTTAAAAAAATAATATTTTTTTTATTTTTATCTACAACAGAAAATATTCTTGCAGGATGATAGACATAAAGCAAAGGCGGGAAAATAAATGTGTTTGAATTATTTTGAATGGGGAATCTTCGTACTTAATCACACGGTCCAATTTTGCTATATATTTGGTACCAGAAAACATTTTATGGCAGAAAGGAATATACTTTTGCAGTGGGATAACTATTGTGGTGAAGTTGTTTTCTGGTACTTTGTTTCGTCCCTCCTTTTCAGTCTTTTTTTGTTGTTGTTTGTTTTGGTATACAATGTTGTACTCCTTAGAAGAGTATCCCGAGAATTACGGGCAGTTCACTCAATTGTGTGTAGATCATTTTTTGACGAAGTAAATAGGATTATAGGAAGAGAGGCGGCAGTCAACTTCGGCAAAGTTTGTTCGTGGGTACGAGGAGTAGACAGAAAAAACATCAAAGCTAAGGTGTCTGAACATAAAGTTTAGCAAAGGTAAGAGAATCTGCAGAATTTGTAGGATAAAAGATTTGGAGTGTTTTATAAAAAATGGAAGGAGGTATGGGCAGCCAGTATCGGACTCCCCTTGCGTACCGAAGGTCAAGGACACCGGCAGTCAGTGGATATAAGTGTAGTTATCGTGATCGTGCACCTTTTAAGGCGGCATATGTTCGCCGACTGTACGTTCAGAATATTCCCCGTTATATTAAGAAGACTAAGAGGGGAGTAAGGAAGTTGCAGCTGTATGATGAACAATTAAAGGACGTTAAATTTGATAATAAAGGTGTGGCGAGATTTCTTAATGGTATTGAGTTGGGTAATAAGAGATGTGACCGTCAATCAGACAAGATCGTGGTTAAGGGTATAAAATTAATTGGGAATGTTCAATTGGGACAAGATGCTAAAGACGAAGTTGTGGTCCACCACATATTGTTTTTCATCATAAGTGATAATAGTCCGCCAGATTTCGTCCCCACACCTGACAAGATATTTATTGGAGTTGGCGAGGGTAATCCTGAGACTTGGATTGTTGATCTTGACTAGTCCGACTGGTTTCGGATGCTAAAGAAAATGAGATTCAAGCTCGTTGGTGGCAAGGACAAAGAGTACGTTCATCATGGAATAGAAGTTGTGGACCGGTTCTTCCCAGTTGATGTTTGGACAGACTACAAAGATACGCTATTGGGAAATGTTGAAAGTATTCAGAAGGGTGCCATATATTTAGTAGCTGCTACTGTTAGTGGAAAAGAATGCAAAATTACTTTAAGGAGTCAAATGTACTTTAAGACTGTTTAGAATTATAATCTACGTATTTTTATTTGTAATGTTTGGGTTTTGAATGGAGGTGGACGATATAAAAACTGGTGTTGTTGAGGGTGTTTCAGCAAGTGATTTCAGTTATATTGAACTTGCTTTGCCTAATTTATTTTCTCAGTTGAGGTTAAGATACAAACAAAAGAGTATTAAGGTTGATAAAATATTGATAAAATATTCCCTCCTTTGCGCACCCAATGCCAGTGGGTTGGTCAGAGTAAATGTGTATGACAGGAGGTTAGATGGTAATGACAGTCTGCAGGTGTGGTCTCTTTTCCCTGTGAATTGTCAATGCGAGTTAGTCTATTATGGGAATGGTTATTGTTCAATTAATGACAAACAAGTGTCGTGGATGGTGAAGTATCGACTTGAAAATTCGAATATTAAAAGGGGGATTACGTATTGTAAAATGAAGGGGTATCTAAAGTATTCTACGAGTGACATGCCAGAAGATTCGCAAATGAGGGCCCCCTCTATTGTAGTGTTATCTAAAAAATATACTAATGAAAATGTTGATGTTTGGCATTGTCCTCCAATGAAGGCCATTCCGATTTTGATACGGACTAAGTCTGTGGGTTTACCGGAGAGGCGAAGAGCTTTGTTGTTAAAAGGTTTTGGGGAAAGTGGTTCAGTTATTCATGAACGCAGAGGTCATCTGAGTTTGTCAGAGATTGATGTACGCAGAGGTGGCGATGGAACTAGTGATATTGATCCTGGTCCATCGATTTCGGAGGTTAGTGTTAGCAAAGAAGAAGTTGATCAAAGAGGATCAGTTGTTATGGATCCAGCAGAATTTTTTGATGTTTTACGAAATGTAATAATGAGTGTAAAAAATAGTGATGTGACTCAAGATGTAATAGTTGATGATAAGGGAAATGTAGTAAGTAAATAAAACTTTGTGTGGTTTCATAAATAAAATTAATAAAATTTTTCAAACCACACAAAGTTTTATTTACTTACTACATTTCCCTTATCATCAACTATTACATATTGAGTCACATCACTATTTTTTACACTCATTATTACATTTCGTAAAACATCAGAAAATTCTGGCTGGATCCATAACAACTGATCCTCTACGATCAACTTCTTCTTTGCTAACACTAACCTCCGAAATCGACGGACTAGGATCAATATCACTAGTTCCATCGCCACCTCTGCGTACATCAATCTCTGACAAACTCAGACGACCTCTACGTTCATGAATAACTGAACCACTTTCCCCAAAACCTCCTAACAACAAATCTCTTCGCCTCTCCGGTAAACCCACAGACTTAGTCCATGTCAAAATCGAAATGGCCTTCGTTGGAGAACAATGCCAAACATCAACATTTTCATTAGTATATTTTTTAGATAACACTACAATAGAGGGGGCCTCATTTGCGAATCTTCTGGTATGTCACTCGTAGAATACTTCAGATACCCCTTCATTTTACAATACATAATCCCCCTTTTAATATTCGAATTTTCAAATCAATACTTCACCATCCATGGCACCTGTTTGTCATTAATTGAACAATAACCATTCCCATAATAGACTAACTCGCATTGACAATCCGCAGGGGAAAAAAACCATGCCTGCAGACTGTCATTACCATCTAACCTCCTGTCATACACATTTACTCTGACCAACCCACTGGCATTGGGTGCGCAAAGGGGGGAATATTTTATCAACCTTAATACTCTTTTGTTTGTATCTTAACCAACTATTTTTAACTTATTATATGTTGAATTCTACCTACTATCTACATCTAAAATTAATTTTTTAAATGACATATTTTCTCGTTGACAAATTTTTCTATATTCTGAAATTCGATTACCAGAAAACATAATAGTAATAACTATATTTTTTATTACGAGTACAGAATTCTCGTATACATGCATAGCTTCTTTAACAATCAAATTTAAAATATGGGCACAACAACAAACATGAAATATATCACCATCAACAAGTAATTGTAAATGTGATTTTAAATGGGTTACAGTTTGATTATAACATGATGCATTATCTAAACTAATCGTAAATATTTTATTTTGTAAAACCCATTCATATAATACATTTCTTATTTCTACACTAAGTGAACGACTAGTGTATGGAAGTTAAACTAATTTAAATGAAATAATTCTTTTATTAATTTCCAATCATTATCAATAAAATGTGCAATGATACATTGATATTCAAAACCATTATTTGACCATAGATCAGATGATAAACAAACTCTTCCATTCAAATTTTTAAAAATGTCAAATAATTCACTTTTAAAATCCTCAAACTTCTTTAAAATCCTATTTCTAGTAGTATTTCTTAAAAAACTTTGATATTGCGGTGCAAAACTTTCGTGAATCATTTCGGTAAAATCGGGACATTCACTAGTAGTAAAAGGTTATTCTTTTTTAATAATATAATCAACTACAGAATTTTGTACACATATAGGATCATATGAAAATGTTTGCAAATTACCAGTTGATGAAGCCCCTAATTGCATTTGACTTCGAATATCAGGTTATTGACTTTATAAATGTTTGTTAGCATGCCTTTTTAGATGACTAGTATCCCCTGCAGATGCGGCACTAAGTAAATGTGCACAATATTTACATTTTACTTTAAATGTAATTGTACCATCAAGATTATTTATAGATATTTTTTCAAAACGTTCCCAAACACTACTACTTTTGCTTTTGGATGATGACTTAACTGTTGGAAGAGAGATATTAGAAGGAGATTCAACAGATTCATGTTGTGTAGTATATATATCAACATCGACATAAACATTAGGCATATTAGGATCCATAATAATGTAAGTAAAACAATATATAAGAATTAACAATTAATTTAAATAATGTGTAAATACAATCAGTAAAAAATAATAATTAATATATGTGCACAAATAATTAATGAAAAAAATGAGTAGCTAATAAATTTAATTAAACTAATTAATATTACCGACTGGCAAAAGCGATACAGAAATTTGCTCCTTCTGATAAAAGTTTCTTGTTGCACAATTGCAATTGTCACTTAGGGATGACACTTCAAAATTAATTGAGAGTTGAGAGAGATTGAGAGTTTAAGAGAGTTTAAGAGAGAGAAAAAGAAAATTATTTGTTGTGAGATTTATTTTGAAAAATGAAAGATATTTATAATAGTTTTAATTATGACCGCTTGTATATATATTACCGTTTGAGTTAAGTGATTGATGAGGAGATGCAACAGACCAATTTCGGCTAGGCTAGTAAGGGCGGACGGGACAGACAGAGTTGGCTAGGCTCCCACACTCCATTTCTCTCTTTCTCTCTCTCTCTCTCTCTCTCTCTCTCTCTCTCTCTCTCTCTCTCTCTCTCTCTCTATAGCGACCCCGGTATTCCCTTTACTGTTCAGTTGTACTCCGGACTCGGTTCCGTGGAGTTGGTAGTTGTGTCTATCTTGTTGTCGTCCTTTAATTCCATTTGTGTGAGTTTTGGGATGTTTTGGACAGGTGTGTTACAGGTTGGTTGAGCCTAAGTCTCAAATCTAGTTGCCCAGGTTTTTGGTGTTACGCTCGAGCGGGTTGTTCTACGCTCGAGCGGGGTTTGGTTTTTGGCTGTCCGCTCGAGCGGGAATTCTTGAGCTCGAACGGGATTTACACACTTAAAGTATTTTGTTTTCTGCAAAACTTCTGCAAATGTGATTTCTACGCTCGAGCGGGTTGCGCTCGAGCGGGCTTGTTGGCGCTCGAGCGGGTAGTAACTTGTTGGTGTAAGCTCTGGGAGGGGGAAATCTGTGCTCGAGCGGACGGGTTTTCGCGCTCGAGCGGATGTACTTTATTCATGTGTCTTGGCGCTCGAGCGGGTCTTCTTACGCTCGAGCGGACCCAGATTTTTGTTCTTGACGCTCGAGCGTTGTGTTTTCCGCTCGAGCGGACATGTCGTATATCAGTACACAGTCGGGCATTTATAGATCACTTTTTACAACCTCATTCTCTCTCTTACTTTTCAAAAACACCATTTGAGAGCTTCTCTCTCTAAATTCTTCACTTCTCTCTAAGTGTTGATCTAGCTAGAGTGTTTTCCAAACCTTTGGCCTTTACAAAAAGGTTGTTGATCGTCGTGGGCTATCCTTTGACCCAAGAATCTCGGGATTTGGAGCATCTTCACTTTCGTCATCTCCTTCGTTGGGTTTCATCTTTTGAGGTAGGGATTCCTACTCACTACTATGGGTTTTGACATGGATTTTTGGGCATTTTGTTAAATGGTTGATTTTGGGAATTAGGGTTTAAAAAGGGTGAAAAGGGGTTTTGTTATTTTGATTCTAAAAATGTGTATTTTGGATTTCAAGATAATAATATTGTTGTTGGTTGTTGATATATAGATCATTGGGTCAATATTTGGAAATGGGGTAGAAAACCCTAATTTGTTGTATAAATTAATTGGTATAATTAATTTGGGCTAAATGTGGTTATATGGAATTGAGTTGGAAATAATGAAATTGGCTCATTATATGGTAGAATGGTGGAGTTGGATTTGTTAATCGCTCCCTTTTTAAAATATTGATATTTTATCTGTTGGAGCTTTTATTATCTGTTTAGAAATAATTGCTTGGGCTACTGGTGGAGGGTAGTTTTGATTGTTGTAGACAATGCATGATGATTAGGCAAACTAAAACTAATCAGTTGGACGTGTCATAGAGTATGACGGTTGATAGAATACATTAACGATATGTATTGATTGATTGTGTATATGACTTATATGTATATACATTGTGTGTGTGGGGGAGGAGATAGAGGATGTACTCCACGGTTTAGGGGATGGACCTCTAAACCGGTTATTGATGGGGAGGAGATAGGGGATGGACTCCACTGATACAGCTTATATGCTTGTCAGTTAATGTGTGGATATAGCTAATATGCTTATCTAAGAAAGTGTTGATACAACTCATATGTTTATCATTGGGAGTGTTGATATAGCTAATATGCTCATCTGTTGAAAAGTGGATACAGCTTGTATGCTTATCTGTTGAGATGTTGATACAACTATTATGTTGATCTGTTGTAAAATGGAAAACGTTTAATATGAGTCACTGTCTTATATAAGTGGTTGGCCAGGTTCTGAGCCGTTGATGTAAATTGTGAAGTTGATAAGAAATGGGCTATGAATTGATTTATGGGAATTGAACATTTATCAATTGCTAATATCTTAGTCATTGCTCATATTGTGTTTAGCATATCTCTACTGGGCGTTAGCTCACCCTATATGGGACACCATTTTCAGGTACAGGTATCATGGCACCTCCAAGGACATAGCTTGGATGGATGTGGGAGTTGAAGACTTTTTTTATTATTATTTTGTTGTATTACATGTACATCAAGCCACGGGCTTACTTTGTATAGAGTTAGTACTCTTCTTTTGTGAAACCAAGTGTTAACTTGGAAAGCTGTAAGCCTATAGGGCACTTGCTTTTGTTGTTAACATGTAATACTGTTGTAAGAATTACTCTGATGAATGAAAATGTGTTGATTTCTTTATACCATTACATGTCTAATATGATGGGATTTATGTATTATTTTGAGGGCGTTACACTCTCTCTCTCTCTCTCTGGGCCAAAGAAAAAACTATTAATATTAGTTTGATTTTAATTTAATAAACTATTATTATTTTTTGTTTTATTTTGAAATTATTAATGTTTTTATTTAATTATATAAATCTTTATTTTTACGAGATTAATTTTTATTTAATTATTTTAATTTTATAAGATCAATCTTTTTATTTATTTTATTTATTATTATTTTAATTATTTAACCATTACAAGTTTTTTATTTTTATTTTTCGAAATTTGACCATTGGTAAAGAGAGGGCCAGATGGATGGGCTGGGCCGCCTACAGGGCCCAAAAATTTTTTTTTTGGGCCTGGTCGGGCCCCAAATGGAAGGCCTAGGCCCAAGGTACTGGGCTGGGCTGGGCCCGGGCCCAAGCCTAACGGGGCCGAAACGGACTGGGCCTACCTCGGGCTTCAGACTGGTTTCGGGCCGCCCATGGGCCTCAAGTCATTTTTACACCCTTAGATCACGATAGGGTATGGGCAAGGAGGAGTGGAAGAGGATAATCAAGTATAGTGAGGTGTATAATAAGGTTGTGATGGAAGGTTATGATGATTGGTAAAGATGGTTGTGATTATGCGTGGTTTAGGTGAAACTGTAATTGACTTAGAGTTGGAAGAGTGAATAATATAATGCTATGTATTGCAAAATAATTTTCTTCGTTAATGGTTTTAAATAGACATGGACGGATGATTCAAATTTAAAAAACTTATGGTTGGAATTGAAAAAATAAAAATCTCAGGGTTTGATATTTTACTAAGGGCAAACCCTGGGTTTTATTTATTTATAATTTCTTCAAATTTTATTTCAAAATTTGAACAACTTAAATCATATAACAAAATACTCATTTTTCTTATTATTTTGAGCAAACAACACCTCACAACCAATTTAATGGGCATTTGGTTGTATAATTTAAGTTGTTTCAAATTAAAAAAAAATACCTTATTGTCCATTAAATTAGGGTTCAATGATTAATAATTTGTAAAATCGTCTCCAATTAAATCACATGAACATAAACAAAAAAAAAAAGTAGACTAATAATAATCTGGGAATGAAATAGGGAAATTGGTGATAATTTAGGGAAAAAGCAAAATTAACCTAATAGAATAGATTTATGGAAAATACTATAGACTCCAAATAAATTATTAAATTTTTTATCAAACCTGTCACATGGGTGTGAGATCCATATGATTTGTGTGAGTCTCACACTAAATGCTTGTTTGGCATATTTTACAAAAGACAAAAAACCAAAAAGTTACTAAAAAAATCAAAAAGTTATCACTATTTAAAAATATATATATATATATATATATATAAAACAAATTTACACAGGCAGGTGCACCAAAAAAAAGTACAAGCCAACTTTGTATTGAAATGATGGTACAAATTTACACAAGCGGGTGCAAAAAAATTTTACACAGAACGGTGTTGTTCGGCCCATGGGGGCCATCACGGGTCCCGTTTTGATAATCTGAACCGTTCAATATATAGAACTCATCGAGTACTATATGCTTGTAAAACATCACGTTGATCGGATATTGATAGCTATATGATCAAATCAGTTTTGCATAAAAAAAAATGAATGGTAAATAAATTAACAGTTGAAAAAAACTGATCCGATGAGATAGCTATCGATATCTGATCAACTTGATTTTTTACAAGCATGTAGTACTCGATGAGTTCTACATATTGAAGAGTTCGAATTATCAAAACGGGACCCGTAGTGGGCTTCTACGGGCCAAACAACACCATCTCTTAGACTGAAGGCAAGCTGCTCCTATATATCTTCTAAAGTATGCTGCACCACACAACTTCAAAGCAACGCTCCGTACTGGCTTCCTAAACAATCACTGTCACTACGCATTGGGAGCAGTAGGGATAATACAGTAATTTTGTTACTTTATATAATATTTTAGTACATAATTTTTTCGTAAAAAATTAAAAAATTATCCTAAATAATTATCTTTTTTTCTCCTACCTTTTATCCAAAAGTTAAAAAGTGCACTAATATAACTCATCCCCAACGCCCCTAAGTTTAGTAGAAAATTTGATAATTTATTGGGCCAAGCGTAACTCTAGATTTCTCTCTATCTCACACACACTCGAACGGCGCTTCTGTCATACAGATCTCGATGTCTCTCTAATGTCGATCACACCCTCAGACTCATCCAACCACTGGCGTCTGCTACATCAACCGGTCACTCCGGCGTCGCCTCCAAGGTACTCTCTCTCCCTCTGCTCCCCCTACATGCCCACACTGCTACAAGTTTGCAACCCCTGCCCTCAGGTACCCTTTGGACCTCATTTACAGAAAACTCCACACTTTTGTGGTTTTTTTTTTTTCTAATTTTTAAAAATATATATATATATATATATATATATTTTCTTTTGCTTTTCTTGCCTGTACAGATTGTGTTTTTTGTTTCAATTTTTTCTTGTGTTGATGCGTAAGAATGTTGATTTTGTTAGATGTATACGAAGTTCAATTTTTTTGTAACTAGTATGTTTTTTTGATAATTTTTATATTTCTATGTTTGTTGTTTGTATTTTGTTTGGGATTATGATTATTGGAAGTTGCTTGTATTCTGAGGATGTATGTGAAGTGTTTTTTTTTATTTATTTACTTTCTTTTCCTTGGTTGGTGTTGATCGGATTTTAATCGTGTCAAAAAGAAAAAAGAAAAAAGAAAAAAAAAAGTCGAGATTTTGGATTCCAGATTTAATCACACACTCAACCTGCCTAATCCGCCAAATCGAAATCGCTTAAAGAATTCAACTCACTGGCCAATCTGATTTGGATGTGGGTGATGAAAATTCCAAACTGCCAAGTGTCATGGACTGGGCGCTTGTCGTCCCGGCACCACGAATGGTACTATATACCCCGTGAATTATGCCCACGAACCAACTCAGGAAATGCGATAGGGATCTACCTTACCTGCCTTGTTGCTTATAAACTAATAATGCGCTTGCAAGGTGCTTGATGTAGAACTCGCATCCTTAATGAGTCGGTACATGACACAGGGCTGGTTAAGCCGAAAAAAATTGCTGTTGAACGCCGCATTGAATGAAAATTTATGGAGACAGCACTGGTTGCCCCACCTCAGTGTAAAATCCTGTCTCTGTTCGTGGTCCTACCATCGGACACAATTGAGGCAATATAACAGGATTTTTTGTAGTTCAAGTGATTCAATTATTTAGACATAAATGATATGTATTAAACATAACATAACACAACATTTTACTATAAGGGATAATTATTGGTGGATCTTATAGACTGGACCAGACTCATACGTCTTGAGTAAAAAAATTTACGTGTTTACTTCTTGTTTTGATAATGAGAAATTTTTTAGAGTTTTTAGATGTATATTTTATATTTTATGTTTGTGGAATAATCATTCGGTACTAGTAATGATAGTGAAAAATTTATAAAACTGATAAATGGCTGGGACATTTTGGTTTTTGTTTGTGAGTTTTGATTTATTTTTAGTTTATTTTTAATCGTTGAAAGTTTGAGCAGGCTTTTTGGGTACACTACAAGAAAATGCAGCATTGGCGACTAAAATAATTATTTTCGTCGCTAAAAGTCGTACAAATGGCGACTAAAATCAGTTTTGTCGCCAAACGTCAGCACTTTTGCCGACTAAAGCAGTTTGGTCGCCGAAAATAGGACTTTTACCGACTAAAGGTCAGTTTAGTCGCCAAATATATCACTTTTAGCGACTGAAAAACATTTAGTAGCTAAAAGGCACGGTTTTTGGCGACTAAAATCATTTAGTAGCCAAAAGTGATGGTTTTGGCGACTAAAAAGCAGATTAGTCGCCCATTACAAGTGTTTTGCCGACTAAAATGCATTTTAGTCGCCCAAAGTTGAGGTTTTGGCGACAAAAGTTCTGTTTAGTCGCCAAATGTGTAATCCTTAGGCGGGACTCATTTGTTTTAGCGACAGAAACACAAATTAGTAGCCAAAAATTGGAGAATTGGCGACTAAAATTGAGATTTAGTCGCCAAAAGTGCTACCCAATTTTTTTTGTAAATATTTTATTTTTTTACATGAAATATATTAATAAAATAATTTATTTTTATATATACAATTTTTATATATACCAGTGAATATATTATATAAATAATAAATGTTGCATTAATAATCATGAGATGTGTGAGTGGCGTAGTGGGGACAGGTGTTGCTGCAGGTACAGGGGCGTGTTTGGCTGTGACGTCCCAGGTTCGAGCCCTAGGAGCTCCAGCAGAGGCAAATTTTTTTTTTTTTGAAAAACTAGTATTGGCGACTAATGCATTTTGGTCGCCGAAAGATAAATAAAAAAAAAAAAAAATTAGTATTGGCGACTAAAGGTTTAGTCGCTAAAAGTAGAATTTCCCAAAATGGAATGGAGTATTGGCGACTAATTATTTAGTCGCCGAAGACATATGTATTGCCGACTAACAAATGTTTAGTCGCCAAAGCTTTGCGCGACAATTGTTCGGCGACCACAGTGGCGACTAAAGATTTTAGTCGGGGAAAGTGAAAAAATTAGTATTGGCGACTAAAAATGGGGCTTTTGGCGACTAAAACTTTAGTCGCCGAAAGTGTTTTTTCTTGTAGTGGTAAGTCCGGTTCATAGGACTGGCATGTAACTGCCCCATATTATAAGCATGACCCTACTTTGCAGATTTCTATACGGGATAATTGCTAACTACTGCCTTATTATAGGAGAAAATGCAAGTCATTTTGTGCTAATTTTTGGACAATATGTTGAAGTCTTGAAATTGAAAATCCAACCAAATTACCATTGAGAGCTAGAAATTTTATATGAGCAATACTATCTTTGACTTTATTCTATTTCCATTAAAATAATAACAAATAGTTTATCTCTCTGTAAATAGTTAGACAATTTGAACAAGTTAACGTGACCAATTTACAATACATTCCCTATTTATCTCATGGAAGAGCATTACTGGGTCAAACTACAACCCCAACAATGTGTATTTTCAATGCTTCATGAGAAAAACACATATGATTTACACTACAATACCAATTAGTAGTTTTTGTTAGAGCTTGCACTAGATCTTGGTTGAAAGTTGAAACCATCAACAAAAACGTAGATAAGTGTTCAAATGTTTATATTGACGTTGCAAAGAGATCCAACGAGATGTGGTTAATGATCTTTCATTCCTTGGCAATGAAACTTGCCTAATACAGCAACAGATAACAGGATATTTCACCATTGTTAGAAAGTAAACGCCTTAATGACTATACTAAACAGAGATGCCATACGTTATAAGATGACCATACATGAATATAAGTGTAGATATGCTAACACGGCTAATGTTACTTTTGTCTCGGTTATCTCCTAGGAGCATTATCCCTCAATAATTCTCCTGGGAAAAAGACCAATCTATGCCACTTTGGCTTCTGTATGGTGGTTAGAAATTGTGAAAATACTAGGGGTAAGCATGGTCCGGATTGGAGTAAAATCAGGACCAATCCGTTATCTACGGTTCCTGAGAAATTAGAACCAATCTAATCCGTTTAAATCGTGGAACCAATCCGAACCAATCTGTTTAAATACGGATTGGATCGGTTTAGGACCACAGATTCACACAATTAAATAACAAAAAAAATATAGAACATTTAAAGCAAACAGAAGCAAACAGCATGTGTGAACTGATCAACAAAAACTTCAACACATAAAATAACAAAAACCCATTAAAACAATATCACCAATTCTTCAAAATGTCATCTTATGTAACAAAATTCCAAGCAAACAAACAACAGCAGTAGTAGACAACAACAAACAAATTTAGCAATAGTAGACATTTCCCTTTCCACAAATTCTAAGCAAACAAATAGAGATAAACTGGTTATAGAAAGGGGGCATACCTTTGAACCAGAAGGAGTTTCAGGCTGAGGATCATGCTCTGGCTCAGACTGAGACTGAGACAGGTCATGACATCATTTGTCTCTCCAGTACTTGACATCTATCAAACAAGAAAAAGAAATACATCAAAAAAAATAGGATTAATAGTATTAGATAATAGAAATCATACCAGAAATCAAAGAAAAAAAAAATTTATCCACACCACAGAAACCAAAGAAAAAAATAAAAATAGAAATCATATAATATACACACACACCCATTTAAGGTACACTGTTTCTCTCCTTGTATAAAGAAATCAGTGTTTCAAAAATAAATAAAAACAAAATATATATATATACACACACCCATTTAAATAAAAATAAAAACTCTTACTTACACACCCACACCAATTTCAGAAACAGAAAAACAGTGTCACCGAGAGAGAGAGAGAGAGCTCACCAAGAGAGAGACAAGCAGCTCACCAATCTAATCTTAGATGGATGAGAGTGTGAGAGATAGTACCGAGAGAGAGAACTCAGTCTAAGATGAGAAAGAGAAGAGAGAGAGAGAGTACAGAGAGAGAGAGAGAGAGTACCAAGAGAGAGATGACAGTGTTAGAGACAGTGTGGCGAGAGAGAGCACCGAGAGAGAGATTAGAGTGTTAGAGATAGTCTGGCGTGAATGAATTAGGGTTAGACTTTAGCTTTTATATGAAACAATAAATTATATTATGTGGGAGGGTATACAGTATAAATATAAATTATTTCTATACGGTCCATATCGGTTCCAATTCGGAATCGTGAGATTCAATCCGAAACCGATCTGTGACTTATGGATTTTTAAATTTTTAATCCGAAACCAAAACACAAATTCAAAAAACCAATGCAAATTTATCAGATTAGACTAAATCAGATCCAATTACGAATTGTATTGATTCCTTGCTCAGTCTTAGAAAATACTTGTGCCCATTAAAGTAATTTATTGTTTGCTAATATACATGTTCGTTGGTTGAAATATGTTAGGGCATTGACCTCAAACCCATTGATCGTCTTACTGAAATGTCAGATGACATTCTCTCTTTCATTCTCTCGTTTTTGAGTATTAGAGATTCTGTCAAGGCAAGGATACTGTCTAGAAGATGGAGATATATCTGTCCATTCATGTTGAATCTTGATTTTGATCTTCATACCGTGCTCGGAATCAACTACAAAGCAAGGTACTCAAATGGAGATTCAGATATCTCATGGGAGGATAAGAGTAAGTTTGTAACTGGAGTTGATCAAATTTTGGAGCTACATAATGGTCAAAAGCTACTCTCTCTCAGGATCTATTTTTGTCTTGGTAATGAGTACGATGGTTATGTTGATAGGTGGATTAGATTTTCAATTATAATGAAAACTTAAAAGCTTGATCTTGACTTTTCTGCTAGTCCTGAAAGTCAAAGTAATAACTTATATGATTTTCCTTGTCAGCTTCTTCCTCAAAGTGATTCATCTCAATTAAAGTATTTGTGCCTAAAATCATGCAACCTAAGCCCAACCCCTAATCACGTAAGTAGGCTCGTCTCCCTAAAATCCCTTGATTTAGAACATGTGCCTCTAAATCAAAGTTGTGCTAACAGTATCCTTTCTAGTTGTTTAAACCTTGAATGGTTGAGGCTAAAGAACAATATTCTACTTGAAACTTTATGCATTCATGGTCCATCCCTCCATTTGAAGATTTTGATTGTGCATGAATGCTATGGAGTAGAGAAGTTTGAGATTTCTTCTATTGGTCTTACCACATTTGCATATATTGGTAAAGTGAAATACTTCTCTTTTCTTGACGTTCCTCGGGTGGAAAAAGTGCATATCAGGTTCATGGTTGCATATGAGAGGGGCACACAATATATGTTCAATGGAATTGCAAATGATCTTCCTCAGCTTCAAACCCTATCACTGTTTTGACAATAGATGAGGTGAGGAAAAAATGAAAGAATTATTACTCTTTATTGTGTACTTTTTCATTTTGTGTATGAAAATGGGATATTTTTCTATATAAAACTTTTTTCTTCTTTTCTCTTCAGGTCCTCCCAATATCTGCAAGGATAACTAGATTCAACTCTCTCAAACAATTGGAGTTGTTTGTTATGGTATCATCAGACTTTAACCTTCTCTCTCCTACTTCGCTCTTAAATACTTCTTCTCTTCTGCAGAAGCTCCATTTGTCAGTAAGTCATCAGAATCATTCTTATCAGGAAAAAATTTGATATTGTTATGGTGTAGTGAATTGAATACAAATTCCTACAATTGCAATGATAGTTTCACATTTTTTTAGCAATTTCCTAGAAATCATGTTACCTTTTATATATTGTTCATTTCCTTATTGGTTCATTTATCCTAGTAAAATGCAACAAATATGGGCCTCTATACTTGTATTTTTACTGTAACTTGCGCTCCGTTTGTTTAAACAAAAAACATTTTTCAATGGAAAACATTTTCTACGAAAGACATTTTCAGAAAAAAAAAAATGTCTCCCTATGTTTGGTTGGGTTCATGAAACTAATGTTACAAAATAGTGCCAACTTTTTAAAAATAACAACTATGGAAGACTCAAAAAACCTAAAAATATCATGACATATTTTTATAAAATAACAAAAGTAGCCTTGTTTTTTTCAATGTTTTTTGCAAACTACCTACGTCCGCACATTCCTTCACCCTCCCTCGCCACCTCTACAACTTCCCCATCTGCCTCCAGCACTCCTCCACTCCTCTCCACCTTTCTCGATCATCTCTACTTACCTTCATCACTCCCCTACCAATATCCGCAATTTCCCTGCCTACCTTTGCTACCCTCAAATCATTCCTACTCAACCCAACACCCTAGTTGACCTAAAACCTAACCACTAGAACTACCCAAAACCCAAAATTTACAAAGTGCACAATTTGGAATGGGTTTTGACAGAGGACTTCATCACCAATTGCCTGATATCTCTACATCCTTGACTCTAGTGCCTAAATTCATGCTTTGTGTGATCTCCATTGATGAGCTTCTTTGACACTTGCTCGATTAGGGTTTGTTTCTTTCTCAATTTTGTTATGGAACATTGTCCAATCTAGTGTTTAAAGGTTTAATGAGATATAGTCATTTATCTCATATTTAAGCCACTAAATTAGTATTTTCTCAATTTTTTTTTACCCGTTTTCTTGTATTCCTAATTGTAGGTAATAATTAGTAGTGATTATTCATTCATAATTTTTAAGCTTTTCAAGTTTTGATTGCAAACAATCTTTATTGATAAATAATATTTTGTTATTTGGTCACTATAAATAGCTTTTATGGTTGGGTTGTTCGCAGGTAGATTGCTAAGACATTGTATGGTGATGATGATGAAGAGGTTACTCCTCAGAATAGCGGCACGGTGGAGGAGCCAAAATGTTTAGGTCTTTACCCTGGATCAAATGAGAAGGTTTTCCTTGTTTTGATTTAACATCAATTATGTGAAAAATGAATCTTTATCATCTTCAGAAGCTTATTACTGCTTTTAATGTATGTATTGGAATTATTTTTTATTTTTTAGATTCTCTTGAAGAATGGTCCTTATGGGTTCTATGTTCAGCTCTTAGTTGCAGGAATCGTCCAACTAGGTGACGATTCTGAGTAAGAATCGTTATTCCGCGTTTCTTAGAAAGAAACGTGTAGGAATCACGTTTCTGTGCAAAGAGAAATGTGATTCAGTCCAAGACGGGATCATAAAGGGGGGAGGGAGAGAGAGAGAGAGAGAGACCCTAGCCTTCGATGTCGACATGAGAGGAGGAAGATTTTGAGAGAAACTTACAGTGAACAATAGTAGCAGCTTTGTAGTTGGATTGGATTAGGGCTCGGATTAGGGCTTTGATTGTCTTCATGCTCTTCTCTCACTATCGATCACGATCGTCTCTGTCTCTGAGGCTTCGATCATCTTCGTCACTCTCTCAATCGTCTTCGTCTCTTCGTCTCTGCTTCTCTCTCTCTCTTCGTCTCTGCTTCTCTCTCCCTTTGTCTCTCAATCTATTCGTCTCTATGTTTTTAATGGATCATATATAATAAATATAATTTATCATATTTAATATATATAATAAAATTTATAAATTATAATTTTTTATCATATATAATAAAATATCTAATTATTATTTTTTAAAATATCATATATAATAATAATTCTTAACTTTTTAACATATAATAAATAAAATAAATCATCTAATTATTTAAAAGAAATCTAATTAAATCATATATAATAAAAAAATTATAAAATAAAATATCTAATCTTTCTTTTTATTTATTTTAACATAATTTATTATTCCTTATTTATTATAATTATTTATTTATAACATATATATATCAACTAAAAAAAAAAAATAAATTAACAATAACATATTATTTAAAAAATATAATAAATAAATAAAATAATTAATATGTATTAATATATATATATATATATATATATTACCGCTCCCCGAGACGCTCCTAACCTAAGAAACTTCTATCAGCTCCCGCTCCCCCGCTCCCGCCCCCGCTCCCCCGCTCCCGCCCCCGCTCCCGCTTCGTGCAACTAAGGTTCAGCTTGGTGAGGATAGGAAGGGATACTTGCCTAAAAGAGCCTCAGTTTCCCAAGTATGTACAGCCTCATTTGTATTTGTAATGGGACTACTTAATTTTTGGAGCTTTAATTCCTGGCCTACTGTCATTATCTGCATATATGTAAATGCTTAAGCATCTATGCTTCATTTTCTTTTCAAGCAAATTAGGGATGAATACTTAGCCACTACTGGTCATTAAGGAAGTCTTGTGATGTTAATTTTCTTCCTTTTTTTTCCCCCTTCAAAACAATTAAAATCAAGGGATAATCTGTGGATCAGATACGAAGGATTGGGTCATGCCTGTTTGGTTTAATTTGGTTATTCGAATCAGGCCTTCAAATTTCAAAAAATCCATACATATACAGACTAAAATCAATAAATCTAAACCTAAGACTGAACATAAACATATCTAGAGATTCTAGACTGCTCTTGCATGCTTTTCCTCTTTATGCAAGCATTCATGTGCTGACACTTGTTCTCTTGGAAGAAGAATACACCTTGTGGAACATGTATTTTATTTTGCATATTTGTGTTGTGAACTGCACAATAGAAAAAAAGATGGATTATAAAAGATTAAGGGGCATGTATAAAATTTCAAAGGGGCCAATTTGAAGAACTTTATAAGTACAGGTTAACTTGTAATTTTAAAAGAGTTGAGGGGAGGCACTGCCCCCTCTGGGTCAATGATGGCTCCGCCACTGGCCACATGAATATCTTGCTTCTTCTGTTGATACCCATTTCTAGAGTGTTTTTCTTTTCTTTTTGTTGTTAGTATTGTAGATGCAGATGCAATAGTCGTCGTCGTTCTTATTATTATCTGAATCCAATAGTGTGTCATATTTATTGTTGTTAATGACTAATTTTTGTTTGTTGATATATAGCCTCTTCTCCTTGTGTTTCAACAGTATTGAATAATTAAAAGTGGGATACAAAAAGTGCAGTTTATCAGCTCCCTATAGAATTGACAGTGGTCACATCATCCTCCCAGAATATCGCTACTATATTTGTAGTTAATTTCATCCTCCCAGGCAGCATTGCTGCGCTAGTCTAAGTGGAGTTCCTTCACATGGAGAATACTGTCTTTCCTTTACTTTTTGTAATGGTTGTAACTCTTTATGGGTTTTTTTTTCTTTCTTTCAGTTCTTACAAGTGGGATGTTTTATATAAGTGTAATATTTGGGTTTGTAACAGTTTTCCTTTGTGTTCCTTAAGTTGGTCTAAGGCTTGTGCCAATGGTTACATAGGTGTTCTTGAACAGTTTTGTATTTAGCTGGTCTAGATTATATTTCTGTTCTTGAATAGTTTTGAACAGTTTTGTTTTGGCTTGTGCCAATGGTTAAGTAGGTCTAGATTATGTTTCTGTTTATGTTCCCTATCTTTTGATTGGAATATGGATCTTGAACAGTTTCGTCTTCTTGGTTGGTTTTGTATTTAGCTGCTTTAGGTCCTGGGGTATGCCCCATTGTAGACACCCCATTTTGACCGGCCTTAAGACTTGGGCACTTTATTTTGACCACCCTCAGCAAAAAAATCAAAGTGAAGCTTTAATCCCAAACCTCAACTATTTTGGTCAAATTATTTTATAATACTAATATTTTATATATTTTTGTATAATTTTATGTGTATGTATATATGTTTAGGTGCGTTTTATGTAAATTGATAAATATTTTATAAACAAAAAAAAAATGATGATAAAAAAAAATAGAAAATAACAAAAAAGAAATATCATGGGGCGGTGGTGCAAAATATTCTTTTGGAAAAAAGAGGGAGGGGTGGAGGAGTTTTAAAATGGATGATATGATTTTTGATAAGGGACAACGCACATTTGCATTATATCTCTCTGGGTGAGGATTAATAAAACAAAAGCTAACACACATGCATACAGGAGGCACACACTCAACATACACGAGGCAGGCACACACGGTTTAGATGAGGGGGGGTGACTCTCTTCTCTGGGGCTCTCTCTAACATTCCTCTCTTTCACACACAGCAGACACCTTTCACAACACAAACACACGGCAACAAACACACCCAGCTAACACACACACCTCTCTCTCACTCATGGCACCCATACACCTCCCATGCACACCCATACACCTCCGATGCACACCCACAAACCCAGCGGCACACTACACACACACTACACTCAACACTCTAACACACCATTCATACACGGCGGACACCCAGCACACACGATCACAGAGCTATACACACACACGAGAGCCCATACACATAGACCCACCATTCACAACACACACCTCTCTAATCGTTCACACACATCACCCACCCTTCTCTCGAACGCACCCTCCAGAATCACACTCTCTCTCTCTCTAAAAGAGGAGACCCAGCACCACTCAAGGGAGATGAAGATACACACCTTTACACCCACATGCACTGATGACCCCCACGGCTAGCACATACACAGACACACGGTTGATACAGGGGGAGAAGACAGTACAGACGAGAGAGGGGGGACCTCACCATCTCTCTCTCTCTTGAGGAGAATAAAGAAGAAAAGAGAAAACAAAACAGGGGGGGCTCTCTCTATCTCTCTCACTCTCTCGGCCTCCACTCTTTCTCACCCCGAAATTCTTATTTGGAGCCATACATGAACTTCTCCATCTCTTTGCCTCTTCTCTCTCTCTATATTTCTGATTTTTGGTGAGACCAAACCCACGGTCTCTCTCTCTAAAACAACAAAGACACACTTCGAGTCCACTCTCTCTCTCTCTCTCTCTCTCTCTCTCGGGTAGAGAAGAGTCACACACATGCATGACATATACACACACGGATAAAACGGAGAGGAAGTTATGATATGAGGGGTGGTTGTCTAGAGAGAGAAAAGGTGGTGAGGGAGGTGTGGTTCATGGGGGATGAGTGAATTATTTTAGAGAGAGTGAGAGGAGGAGGAAAGAGAAAAGGTGACCAAGAAGATTTTTAGAGAGATTGAGTGCAAAAGATCAACATGTTTGATGAGTTATTGAAGAGCAAATTCTACTCAAAATGCAAGTCTGCAATCAAGCTCACGAAGACTCGAATTGATATGATAAAGAGGAAGAGAAACGCAATGGAGAAGTTTCTGAGGAAAGACATTGCTGATCTTCTCACAACTGGTCTCGACGTCAATGCCTATGGCAGAACCGAGCTTGTGGTCTTGGATGCAACTTTCAGTTCCAAAGAATGGTCTATACTCATGCAACAGTAAAGGCGACAGAGTTCATGGTCGTAGTCCCCAAAGTATATGAAGTTTTTATTTTATTTTTATTTTGAGTGTTTGTGAGAATTTTATTTTATTCATCTTTCTTGGATCTGTAATATTTAAGGTGTTGTAATAACCCCCCACCCCGCTTCTTTCTCTCCCATTCTTTACTCGTTTTCCCTACCTGTACATATGTATATATTTGACATACCATGCATATCCATGCTTTACATTCATGTCTCATGCATTAAGATTCGGCTAAATTTACATGTGTGGATTTCATCAATTCTTATGTGATTCCATGTGCTACCCCATGTTTTTGAGATAATTCACATGCCATATTTTAGAAGCCGAATCCTAGGTTGCATCTCAGGTGTGAATTGCATTAGCATTTTGTATATAAGATCATGCATATTTTACTAACTTTGTTTTGTAGCTGTTCGAGGGACGTCGGTCAATCTGTGAGTTTTTATGCTTTAGCATCCCATTTGTGTGTGTTTTTCTTATTATGTTTAGCATCCTACCATGTGGCTAATTGCTTAATTGATATAACTGTATGAATGTCTGTGGATGAAGGCTTGTTGCTTGAATTAGAATAATTCAATAAATGTACATTTTAAGCCCACTTTGTAGTGGCAAATTCACAAACTTTATGCCCACTTTGTCAAGTGGCAAATTCAAACCCTTTTCGAAAAACAAACATGAAATTGAATTGTTCTAATTTGAGCAAACTAGTCTATACTTGTATGCTTCACATAGTAAATTTTAGGATTTATTCAATAATCAGAACATGAACATATAAAGAAAATAAAAAGTCATATCATGGTTTAGTAGAGGCCGATCTTTTGATCAGGTGAGCGGGGGTGCTCATTATTGACCTTCCCCTCTCATACCTAAGGTTCCGAGCCAAGCATCCTTGGTTACGACGAACAATGGCCTTGGCACCGAGTCATGGGTTTCCTAATTTTCCAAAATATTAGGTGGCGACTTTGAGATCTTATGACGCAGTCCATTTTTGACAAACTTGCAATAAAATGGATTTTCAATAAAAGTTGCCAAATCTGGACTCTCATCTACGTTTCACATTGCACTCGTGAGGCTAGATCAAAGAGATCTCGGGAGTCCGACCTGTTTAACGCGCGCGGGTCCCCCCCCGGGCATGTTACAGTTTCTGGCGACTCTGCTGGGGATTTTATGAAACCTTGACTCGAACTCCATGATATGACTTTTATTTTCAATTATATGTTTATTGCATTGCATGCATTGGTGCACTTAAAGTCCTTGTGTTGCCCAGATGTTGGTGGGAACAAAGGCACACTTTTTGTGACACTGCACCTATCACTACGTTACTTTAGAGGCCTTGTGTTATAATCTTTTGAGATCTAAAGGTTCTCAGACTTTGAAGAGAGGCTATATTGACTCTTCTGATTTCCTAAGATCTTCATTGGTTATGGCCCAAAGGACTCTTTCGTAACGTCACCTCGACTTCAACCCCTAAAGTAGAGCCAACCTTGTACATATAGTGAGCTCTAGTACCTTTCAACATTAGGACATGATGCTCTCCCATTGCTAGGATGTATGATACCGCTTGTTTGAATAGTGAAACCCTAGATCATTCCAAGCTAGGACAGGATAACCCTACCCTCCTTAGGGGTGTTTGTTCTCTTTCCTGCTTTATGTGCAATGTATTGGATCTATACAGGGGTTCTCAAATTCGAATGAGTGGTTCAGGTTGTTCAGCACCATTACTTCAAAAACAAAAAAATAACAAAAACATAAAATCAAAAAAAAATTTGTAAAAAAAAAAAAAAAAATGCCGATATCCCACAAAGTCGACCATCTCTGTAATTGGGGAGTGACCACCTGTTGATTGCACGAGCTTTATTTTGAATGTTGTGGCTGGCCCACACTTTGACTAGCAAAATTGAGAATGGTTTTATTCTGAGTTATGAACTGAGTATTGAGTCTAAGTTTGATTCCACCAAGTTTGTAAAGTTGGGATCAGACTCGAGTCAGCCTAATGAGTCAGAGTCTGTTGATTTCGATAGTGCTAACCTAGACATTTATGTCCTGTCTAGGTCCTCTTTGTCATTTTCTTTTGAGTATGTTGTGAAAAGTTTGTTGTCATTGCTGAGTCATAGTTTCTTTTCAATAAACAGAAAAACAAAAAAATAAAATAAAATGCCATAGAGTCTGCCTACTTCTCTGTGCCTTAATTCATCGCATTGACCAAAGTTTTTCAAAACTTTTTCCAAAACTCTGATAAAAACGAAGAGAAAGAATTTCCTCAGGATTTGCAAATTTTGATCAACTGAGAGGAAGAGAGGTGTGCTAAGCCTTTGATGAATAAAATCATTTTTGTTAATGTGGGTACTGAGAAGGATCCTGGCTTGGTCCAAATTGGTTCTATCTTATCTTCGTAAGAGTACGAGTGATTAGTCACTTTGTGTGGTCCTACGAAGACATGTCTGGAATTAGTTATACAACATAGGATCCCTCTTGACTCGAGGTCCGACCTCCTTAGCTCCTTAGCTTTCAAACCTTGATTTGAAGTATTCCATGATCAATCAAAGTGTAAGGCTTGCATAGCCGAATTGAAAATAGCCCTTGAACTAGGGGCCATGATGTGATTCAAATGGAGGCAGCCCTTCAACTAGGGGCAATAAGGTCGAATATGATTTAGATTGGAAATAGCCCTTGAACTAGGGGCAATGATGTGATCCAGATTGGAAACAGACCTTGAACTCAGGGCAGAGAATGTGATTTCGATTTGAAATAGCCCTTGAACTAGGGGCAAAAGTGTGAGGCTTGCATAGCTGAAATGGAGGCAGCCCTTGGACTAGGGGCAATAAGGTAACACCCTTGAGAGGCTCGCTGGGTTGAAAACCCGGAAGGGCGACCCAGGAAAAAGTTAGAGTACAAAAAAAAATAATAATAAATAAATAAAAAATAAAAAAATGAAAAGCTCGCAAGGTTGAAAACCCGAAAGGGTGGCTTTGGCAAAAGTTAGAGCGTAAAAGGAGAGTGTCAATACCCGAGTGAACCTTAGCCAAAACTATGTAGGGCCTGTGATTCAAATTGGAAGCAACCCTTGAACTAGGGGCAAGAAGGTTAGATGTGATTTAGATTTGAAGCAGCCCTTGAACTAGAGGCGAAATGTTGGATGTGATCAAAGAGTTAAAACTGAATTGTTTCCCAAGGAAGACCGCCCAGAAAGGCAAAACCCAGAATTTGAGAGAATAAATTTTATTATTGAAGGACAGTCGAGTTCCTATTCATTACACTAGGGGCAACACTAGGGGCAAATTTGGACCCAATTCAGTCTAGTCCCTACATCACCATATCTACTGGTCAAGTGTAGCAGTTGTTCTTATAGATGGCCTAGAGATTTCACACCCAATAAACATGGACAAGTTAAACTGAAAGTAACCCTTGAGAGGCTCGCTAGGCTGAAAACCCGGAAGGGTAACCTAGGCAAAAGTTAGAGCAGAAAAACAAAAAAAATAGAAACTCAAAAGAAAAAGAAAATGAAATAAACAAAATGAAAAAAAAAATATATATATATATATAGAAAAAAATCAAAAGCTCGCAAGGTTGAAAACCCGAAAGGGCGGCCTTGGCAAAAGTTAGAGCACAAAAGAAAAGTGTCAATACCCGAGTGAACCTTAGTCGGAACTACGATGGCCTGATTCCTATCCTTAGGATACGTAGGTAGCTTCATCTTGAAGTTCGGCCCTAATAATTTTTCAACTCATTCATTTCGTCCATGTTTGATTGGTGTATCTATAGTCGACTTGGTTGTCCTATCCGTGTTTGATTGGTGTATTTTCATTCTGTCCAGTTCAGTTGGTTCGAGTCAACTTGGTTCAGTTCGGTTCGGTTTGGTCCAGCTTTCCTTGGCTTCATTCGGTTCAGATTGGCTTGGTTCAGATCGACTCGGTTCGGTTATCCCTATTGATTATCTGGCTTGGGGCTATGCACCTTAATGGTTGATTCCATGTTAGTTAAGTAGTGGCCATTTGCAAAAATAGGTTTTGATTAATTTGAATGAAGCTGACTAATTTTTCTCGAAAATTGTTCCATGTTTGCAAAACTTGGACCATTCTATGGATTTGAAAAGGGAAAATTTTCAGTGCTCACAGTTTAGCTTACATGATTTGAAATAGAAAATGGAATAAGTATGCTAATCTAACTCTCATGTTGATCAAAACATTTTTTTTTTTTTTTTTTAAAAATCAAGAAAAAAATTCAAGGTAATGAATTAGGGGCATAGTCGAGTTAGAGATTCTGTCTTCTCCACCACTCTAGTCGACTCGTCAGTGTATATGAGTGTGTATTCATACCAATTAGTGTATTTATATCAGTCAGGGTATTCATACCAGTCAGTGTATATAAGTGTGTTTGGATTGTTTTACTGCGGTTTTTTTTTTTTTTTTTTTTTTTTGGCTTGCGCTGAGTTAGTTTTTCTTTTATTCAAGTTAGTATGGATCAATGTCCAATTTAGAGCTCAAATTTCAATCATTTTCAAAATCAATCAAACAAAAGTATTTTCAAACTCAGAGTAATGTGCCAGTCACGCCATTGATATACAAAATCGAAACTTTTTATTACAGTCAGGGGAGGACATCCCCGATTACAGAGACTCCAAAAAAAAAAAAAACAAACAAACAAACAAACCCAAAAAAATACAAAGACTCCAAACAAAAACAAAAACAAAAAAAGAGAGAGAAACATCAAGCCTAAAAACAAAACAAAACAAAACAAAAAAAAAAAAACAAAACAAAAAACAAAACAAAAAACAAAAAAAAAACAAAACAAAACAAAACAAAAAGAGGGGGGAAGCATCTTTTTCTTATTTCTTCTCCGATGACGGCCACGCCCCAACTTCACTTATTCGGCTCTTCCGTCGCCGAGCTCTTCCGCTTTTTGTCGTTTTTTTTGTCGTCAACCTTCGAAGGTCCTGCTCCAGTGTTTCCACCAAGAACTACCACAGTGTTTCTGCTGAGAGAGTCGGCTCCCCACCGGCTATCAAAGGTGAGGTACGAAGGTGCCCCAAATCGGGCCATGGAGGTGGTTTGTCGTTTCAGCTCCTTGTTTTCAGCCTTCAATGCACAAATCTCAGCCCGCGCATCTTTGTACATGCACTGGAGTAGAGACAGTTGGGCGTTGACCTGGTATACCTCACACGTCTTGTTTTGCAGACGATGAGACAGGTTAGTGACCGCCGCCACTGTCTCCATGCAGGACCTCAACGTGTAGTGGTTGGCCTCGATATCATTTTGAGCAGCCATCACTTGCTCAACTGTTAGTGTAGGAAGACTAGAATGAGTAAGAGCAGGGGCACTTGGCCCAGAGGAGCTCGATGGATCATTAAGATCCGGAAAGAGAGAGAGAGGGCGAGACGAAGCCATGAATAGAAAGAGAGAGGAAAGAAGGGAGTCACAGAGGAATGACAGAAAATAGAAGAGGAAGATGAAAGAGAAGAAGGAGGACGAAGATGGAAGAGTGATGGAGAAGAAGAAGAAGAAGAGAGTGGTTAAGAAGAAGAGGGAAGATACTGAAGAGAAGAAGAAGACGAGAGAGAAAGACAAAGAGAGGGAGAGAGCCGAGGCGAGCGTCGTTCGAGGTGGCCTGCTTTTGTCGGCTAGTGACGCAAAAGCAGGCCGCGTGTCAGGCGTGGATGTCAAAAAATAAAGAGAGACGCGGGAGAGTTGTGTATGCATATATGTATATATATTGTATAACTATGTAATATAGATATTTGTTTGAACATTTGGGTCACAGGTGTGGCTTGGGTTCAGTGGTTTGGCCCTGTGGTTGAAGAGTGAGAGGCTGAGCCTGAGGTCAGGGGTTCGAACCCCACATCGAGTGTTTCTTTTGGTTTGTTTTGATTTTGTGTATATATGTCTCGTATATGTATATATATTTGTTTGCATATCTTGTCATAGTCATAAGGGTGAAGTGGCTCAGTGGTTGAGTACTCGGAGGCCAAGCTTGAGGTCAGGGGTTCGACACCCCGTATCCCATGTCCATGCATTTTGTGTTTTTTCCTTTCTTTTTGCGTGTTTTGCGTATGTGTGCTGACGTCAGCAAACGGAATATTCCTTTTCAGTAACGGCATCTTCCTACTGACGATTGCAAACGGAATATTCTCCATCTGTGTATATATCCATATATGTTTGTATATAGGTCCGTATATGTCTGTGTCATATATACCTGTATATATACTGTATATGTCTGTATATATATCTGTATATATCTGTCTGTATGTTGTCTATATATGCATATGTGTATACCATATGTACATATATGTGTGTATTGATATGTAAATATTTGTGTATTATATTGGTTGTGTTTGCAATGAGTTCCTAGGAGACCAACTGCGACGGTGAAAACTAGAGTTCGAATGGCCGAGGCCTAGAACGTAAAAGGTTTGGGATTTCCGAGACTAAAGTCTGGTTTAAATACCCAGGGGTGTATCCCCGGCTTGAAATCTGTATGGCAGCCCCATAGGTTGAGGTAGTGTGTATGCGCCTCAATTCTGGATACTAAACCAACCTAGTCTGTCACCCCGTTGGAGAATAGGGAAAGTTGTGAATATGATCAGGAAGTAAAGCGGCATCCGTGGCCATTCAATCGGTTAAAAATAGCAAGTGTGCTTGTTGTTCTTTTTCGGGTCTAGGAGACCTTAAATCCTCTGAAGGTGCAAGTCCTTTGGTGTTTGTCGTGCCCAAACGACTTTCATGGTCTAGGAGACCTTAAATCCTCTAGAGGTGTAATTCCTTTGGTGTTTGTCGTGCCCGAATGACTTCAATCGGTCTGGTATAGTCACTTGACTATGTTTGTAATGAGTTCCTAGGAGATCAACTGAGACGGTGGAAACTAGAGTTCGAATGGCGATGCCTAGAACGCAAAAGGTTCGGGATTTCCGAGACTAAAGCCTGGTTAAAATACCCAGGGGTCTATACTCGGCTTGAAATCTGTATGGCAGCCCCATAGGTTGAGATAGCTTGTATGCGCCTCAACTCTGGATACTGAACCAACCTAGTCTGTCACCCTGTTGGAGAATAGGGAAAGTTGCAAACATAGCCAGCACTCCATGACATTGCATTGCATTGCACAAATCATGAATTATCAAACCAGCTTCGCGTAGCGTGTAAGTCCAATTACTCAAATCGGCTTCGCGTAGCGTATAAGTCCAATTATCAAATCGGCTTCGCGTAGCGTATAAGTCCAATTATCAAATCGGCTTCGCGTAGCGTGTAAGTCCAATTATCAAACTGGCTTCGCGTAGCGTGTAAGTCCAATTACCCAAATTGGCTTCGCGTAGCGTATAAGCCCAATTATCCAACCGGCTTCGCGTAGCGTATAAGTCCAATCACCCAAATCGGCTTCACGTAGCGTGTAAGTCCAATTACCCAAATCGGCTTTGCGTAGCGTGTAAGTCCAATTATCAAACCGGCTTCGCGTAGCATGTAAGTCCAATTATCAAAATTGGTTAACAAACAGCAGGTGTGCCTGTCTGTTCACACCACCCAAATCGGCTTCGCGTAGCGTATAAGTCCAATTATCAAAACCAAATCGGTTAACAACAGCAGGCGCGCTTGTCTGTTCACACCACCCAAATCGGCTTCGCGTAGCGTATAAGTCCAATTATCAAACCGGCTTCGTGTAGCGTGTAAGTCCAATTATCAAACCGGCTTCGCGTAGCGTGTAAGTCCAATTATCAAACCGGCTTCGCGTAGCGTATAAGTCCAATTATCCAACCGGCTTCGCATAGCGTATAAGTCCAATTATCAAACCGGCTTTGCGTAGCGTGTAAGTCCAATTACCCAAATCGGCTTCGCATAGCGTATAAGTCCAATTATCAAACCGGCTTCGCGTAGCGTGTAAGTCCAATTACCTAAATCGGCTTCGCGTAACGTATAAGCCCAATTATCCAACCAGCTTCGCGTAGCGTATAAGTCCAATCACCCAAATCGGCTTTGCGTAGCGTGTAAGTCCAATTACCCAAATCGGCTTTGCGTAGCGTGTAAGTCCAATTATCAAACCGGCTTCGCGTAGCATGTAAGTCCAATTATCAAAATTGGTTAACAAACAGCGGATGCGCCTGTCTGTTCACACCACCCAAATCGGCTTCGCGTAGCGTATAAGTCCAATTATCAAAACCAAATCGGTTAACAACAGCAGGCGCGCCTGTCTGTTCACACCACCCAAATCGGCTTCGCGTAGCGTATAAGTCCAATTATCAAACCGGCTTCGCGTAGCGTGTAAGTCCAATTATCAAACCGGCTTCGCGTAGCGTGTAAGTCCAATTATCAAACTGGCTTCGCGTAGCGTATAAGTCCAATTATCAAACCGGCTTCGCGTAGCGTGTAAGTCCAATTACCCAAATCGGCTTCGCATAGCGTATAAGTCCAATTATCAAAACCCAATCGGTTAACAACAGCAGGTGCGCCTGTCTGTTCACACCACTCAAACCGGCTTCGCATAGCGTATAAGTCCAATTTCAAACTGGCTTCGCGTAGCGTATAAGTCCAATTATCAAACCGGCTTCGCGTAGCGTGTAAGTCCAATTATCAAACCGGCTTCGCGTAGCGTGTAAGTCCAATTATCAAACCAGCTTCGCGTAGCGTATAAGTCTAATTATCAAACCGGCTTCGCGTAGCGTGTAAGTCCAATTACCCAAATCGGCTTCGCGTAGCGTATAAGTCCAATTATCAAAACCTAATCGGTTAACAACAAAAGGTGCGCCTGTCTGTTCACACCACTCAAACCGGCTTCGCATAGCGTATAAGTCCAATTTCAAACTGGCTTCGCGTAGCGTATAAGTCCAATTATCAAACCGGCTTCACGTAGCGTATAAGTCCAATTTCAAACCGGCTTCGCGTAGCGTATAAGTCCAATTACAATCGGCTTCACGTAGCGTATTAGTCCAATTCTCAAAATCTTCCTGCATATCATTTGCATATTGCCCCTGAACTACGTTGGTTTGATTCCTTGAAAAGGGATACGTAGGCAACCTTCTGGTTCAACCACATGCATTGCATTTTGTTTGATTGCCCAAGTCTTACGGCCTTGTCAAAATGGTCGTCTTTGGGCTTTGACATTCACTCACGTCATTTCATGACTTCGAGCTCTGTCAAAGAGGGGCAACTGTAGACACCCCATCCCTTTTTGACCGTCCCGGACCCTAAGATACTTGGACACTTTATTTTGACCATCTCAGCAGAAAAATCAAGTGAAGCTTTAATCCCCAACCTCAACTATTTTGGACAAATTATTTTATAATACTAATATTTTTATATATTTTTTGTATAATTTTATGTGTATGTATACATGTTTAGTGTGTTTTATATGTAAATTGATAAATATTTTATAAACAAAAAAAAAATGATGATAAAAAAATAGAAAATAACAAAAAAGATATCATGGGGCGGTGGTGCAAAATATTCTTTTGGGAAAAAAGAGGGAGGTGGTGGAGAGTTTAAAATGGATTGATATGATTTTTGATAAGGGACAACGCACATTTGCATTATATCTCTCTGGGTGGGGATTAATAAAAACAAAAGCTAACACACATGCATACACGATGCACACACTCAACATACACGAGGAGCACACACGGTTTAGAGGAGGGGAGGGTGACTCTCTTCTCTGGGGCTCTCTCTAACATTCCTCTCTTTCACACACAAGCAGACACCTTTCACAACACAGCACACGACAACAAAAACACACACCAGCTAACACACACACCTCTCTCTCACTCCGGCACCCATACACCCCCATGCACACCCATACACCTCCGATGCACACCCACAAACCCAGTGGCACACTACACACACATTACACTCAACACTCTAACACACCATTCATACACGGCAGACACCCAACACACACAATCACAGAGCTATACACACAAGGGAGCCCATACACACAGACCCACCATTCACAACACACACCTCTCTAATCGCTCACACACATCACCCACCCTTCTCTTGAATGCACCCTCTAGAATCACACTCTCTCTCTCTAAAAGAGGAGACCCAGCACCACTCAAGGAGATGAAGATACCACACCTTTACATCCACATGCACTGATGACCCCCACGGCTAGCACATACACAGACACACAGTTGATACAAGGGGGAGAAGACGTACAGACGAGAGAGGGGGGACCTCACATCTCTCTCTCTCGTCTTGAGGAGAATAAAGAAGAAAGAGAAACAAAACAGGGGGGCTCTCTCTATCTCCCTCACTCCTCTCGGCCTCCACTCTCTCTCACTTCGAAATTCTTCTTTGGAGCCATACATGAACTCTCCATCTCTTTGCCTCTTCTCTCTCTCTATATTTTTGATTTTTGGTGAGACCAAACCCACGGTCTCTCTCTCTAAAACAACAAAGACACACTTCGAGTCCACTCTCTCTCTCTCTCTCTCTCTCTCTCTCTCTCTCTCGGGTAGAGAAGAGTCACACACATGCATGACATATACACACACGGATAAAACGGGGAGGAAGTTATGATATGAGGGGTGGGTGTCTAGAGAGAGAAAAGGTGGTGAGGGAGGTGTGGTTCATGGGGGATGAGTGAATTATTTTAGAGAGAGTGAGAGGAGGAGGAAAGAGAAAAGGTGGCCAAGAAGATTTTTAGAGAGATTGAGTGCAAAAGATCAACATGTTTGATGAGTTATTGAAGAGCAAATTCTACTCAAAATGCAAGTCTGCAATCAAGCTCACGAAGACTCGAATTGATATGATAAAGAGGAAGAGAAACGCAATGGAGAAGTTTCTGAGGAAAGACATTGCTGATCTTCTCACAACTGGTCTCGACGTCAATGCCTATGGCAGAACCGAGCTTGTGGTCTTGGATGCAACTTTCAATTCCAAAGAATGGTCTATACTCATGCAACAGTAAAGGCGACAGAGTTCATGGTCGTAGTCCCCAAAGTATATGAAGCTTTTATTTTATTTTTATTTTTATTTTGAGTGTTTGTGAGAATTTTATTTTATTCATCTTTCTTGGATCTGTAATATTTAAGGTGTTGTAATAACCCCCCACCCCGCTTCTTTCTCTCCCATTCTTTACTCGTTTTCCCTACCTGTACATATGTATATATTTGACATGCCATGCATATCCATGCTTTACATTCATGTCTCATGCATTAAGATTCGGCTAAATTTACATGTGTGGATTTCATTAATTCTTATATGATTCTATGTGCTACCCCATGTTTTTGATAATTCACATGCCATATTTTAGAAGCCGAATCCTAGGTTGCACTCAGGTGTGAATTGCATTAGATTTTATATATAAAGATCATGCATATTTTACTAACTTGTTTGTAGCTGTTCGAGGGACGTCGGTCAATCTGTGAGTTTTTATGCTTTAGCATCCCATTTGTGTGTGTTTTTCTTATTATGTTTAGCATCCTACCATGTGGCTAATTGCTTAATTGATATAACTGTATGAATGTCTGTGGATGAAGCTTGTTGCTTGAATTGGAATAATTCAATAAATGTACATTTTAAGCCCACTTTGTAGTGGCAAATTCACAAACTTTAAGCCCACTTTGTCAAGTGGCAAATTCAAATCCTTTTCAAAAAACAAACATGAAATTGAATTGTTCTAATTTGAGCAAACTAGTCTATACTTGTATGCTTCACATAGTAAATTTTAGGATTTATTCAATAATCAGAACATGAACATATAAAGAAAATAAAAAGTCATATCATGGTTTAGTAGAGGTCGATCTTTTGATCGGGTGAGCGGGGGTGCTCATTATTGACCTTCCCCTCTCATGCCTAAGGTTCCGAGCCAAGCATCCTTGGTTCCTAATTTCCCAAAATATTAGGTGGCGACTTTGAGATCTTATGACGCAGTCCATTTTTGACAAACTTGCAATAAAATGGATTTTCAATAAAAGTTGCCAAATCTAGACTCTCATCTACGTTTCACATTGCACTCGTGAGGCTAGATCAAAGAGATCTCGGGAGTCCGAACTGTTTAACGCGCCCGGGTCCCCCCCCGGGCATGTTACACCCATGTATTCTTGTAAATCTTTTGTTTTTATTTATGACTTATTCACCAAAAAAAAAAATTCATAAATTCCATTAATCTTTAAAGCAATATTTTCCCTTATTCTTGACCTTGCAGGTCGTTTTTCTCACTACTTCCATTCATGTCCTTTTAGACTTCTTGATTTTTTTTGGAAGGTTCACCTGTTCCAGCATAATCCTCACTGACTGAATAACGACTCATTTGTTATCCCTGAAAATCTTCTCTGCTTCAGGCAGCTGCCCCTCGATTCTTGCCAATGTTTGTCACATTATTCTAGAGCAAACTGTGCTTCAACCACCGAGCTGAAACTCCATTCCTGGTTATCTCTCAATCATATTGTCATATAGCTGGAAGGTTTTGGAATTGGTTGTTTTGGATCATTTGGTCATCAATCTTCCTTTTATACTTCATCCCTTTTTTCTTTTCCTACTTCTGAAACATTTTGGTATTAGAATATCTAGTTTTGCGCCAATCTGATTTTGTCAAAGTTCAAAGTCGCATTTCATCCAGTTTTTATTTTTATCACAATTTGATTTCAGTATTAGAATATCTAGCTTCCTCTAATTTTTAAAAAGTTTTATCATGTGCCTAAGGCAAAAAAGATGTTGTCCGCAAGTATGAAAAGTCCTGCATGATATTTTTTATAGGTAAAAGAATATAACTAATGTATGACATATTTACAATCATATAACTATAGAATGTCAAAAAAATTTACTAGTTCGTTTAATGTCCCCTGTTAAAAACCTTTACTAAAGCACTTTTTAAGCACCAAAGTTGATATGTCACTACAAGAAAACTAACTATTTACGGCATCATGTTTACGGCATGCATTAAATGCATGTCGTAGTTAGTACATTCTACGACATTTTTTTTTTTTTGCAAGCCATTAATATTTTGTCAATAACAGCATACATACTATGCAAGTCGTTAATTCATATATTTATGGCATGCAAAAGTATGCCGTAAAAAATGTTTGTTTTTACGACTTACAAAAATATGTCGTAAAATATTTGTACTTTAGACGACATACATTGTATGTTGTAAAATATTATAACTTTACACGACATGCTAATGAATGTCGTGAAAACTTGTACCAAAAAAAAAAATGCAATTTGGTCTTTTTATGGCATGCAAAAGTATGCCGTAAAAAATGTATATTTTTACGGCATACAAAAAATGTAGAAAATGCATGTCATAATTTATGAGCTCATCACATTCTTCTACGGCTTTATGTTTACGACATGCATTAAATGCATGTCGTAATTAATTGCTTTTCGATATTTTTTTATCTGTATTGATATTTTTTATTTAATTATTTTTTTTTTTTAAATATACTTAAAAAAATATATTTTAAAAAAATCTAACAAAATTCACTAAATATGAAAAATAAAAAAATACTTTTTTTTCCAAAAAAAAAAAAAAATTCACTAAATATGAAAATGAACAAATGTATATTTGTATTTAGCTAAAAAAATAGATTTTGTCAAAAATATTTTACTTTCCAAATTGAAATATTTTAAGTAAATTTAGAAAGTAAAAAAGAAAAATTAATATGAAAACATTTACTAAAACATAAGAAAAAAAAAAAAAACTTAACAGTTTTTGAATTTCAAAACCAAACTGAGTTATACGTAAATTAAAAATTTTAGCATTTATTCAAAATGATAGGGTATTTAGGTGTTGTTTGGCATGTGTTATTTTAACACATTATTTTGTTTGGAACACATCATTTTTTATCACATCATTTTAATCTCAACAAACATTTTACATTTTATTTATAAAAAATCAAAAATTAACAATTCCCAAACAATCCCTTGTTATCATTTTAACTCATAATCGTTTCTTATTTTCCATACTTCATATTTGCTTTAAATGTGAGAGTCCCGATCTTCATTGTCGAAAACAAAAGCCCTAGCGTTCACTCTCAATCTTTCACGTCGAGCTCTCTGAAATTTCATGGCTATCCCCGCCTCTCACATTGCGTTGAAGATGGATGATGAAGCCATCGCAGATGACTTCTCTTTCGGGAGCTTCTTCTCTCAAGAGTTGTGTCTCAGAAGGTGTGCCATCTCTATCTCTATCGCACAAGCGTTGCCCTCACTATCTAAGATCTGAATTTGATTTTCATTTTTGATCTGGTTTGCATTTGTATTTGATTTTCATTTTTGGTCTGATTGACATTTTTATTTGAATTTGAAGGGTTCATGCCCTAGCTCTACAGAATTGCCTTTGCTTGTCTTGCTTTGATTGAGATATTGATTCAATTTTGGGATTGGCATTGATTAAGAAGTCGACGAACAACGACGCGATGACGAACAATTCATCACTGATCTGCTCTGGTTCTCCCTCAATCTCTCCGTCGTAGGGTTTTGACTCGATCTTCCTTCACATTGTAAGCTAAGTTTTTCTCTGTTGCATATATGTAAGTTTTAGTTCATGGTTATTTACATATTTCTTTAGACAATAGCAATTAGATAACGAGCTCCATTACATGATGAATATTTTCTTTTTGCATCCAAATTTGGCAGTTGAATGTCCATTCCAGCCTTCTTCCTTTAATTAATCTTTCCTATAATAAGGACAAAAATTCAACATTTTTGAATGCTTTGTCTACTCTGAAAGGTAACAGAAACACCTCAATTGAAGCTAAAAAATTGAACATTAATTAATGACTTCGGAAGAACGAATTTTAAACCAATTTCATTTCTGTCTTCATGGGTTTGCTCTGTTAAAAAAAACAGAGACAAAGCATCGATCGGACGAATTGGGACAACGATTACATTGAAAATCTCCTGGAATCAGGTCCATTTCTCTCCCTAATGCTCAATACGCTTATTGGGTTTTCACAAAGCCATAATTTGCCTAGTAGACTCTTATTCTTTGTACTGTACTGTGTTTTAGATCATTTCTTATGCCTTATTAACTAAAAGCATGAGAATGATATGGCCAATAAGAAGATGATAAAATTCTTTTTTTGTGGCTTTTTAAGACAGTTAACCCATTGCTATTTTATATATTACACTTTCACAATGAGTTCTGCAAATTACCACATCCAAACAGGCATAAATTGCACATTCTTCTAAGCCATCATGCTTTTCAATACTTGCACAATAACTAATGAACATGTACCTGAATATTGTCACCTCTAGGATGCTTTCAAGCTCCCTTCTCTGGGACATTGACTACCTGGACAGAAAATTCCATAAATCAAAATATAAGGAATTAACTATTCAATCATTATAATAGCAAACCTTTCGTGGAAAAGAAGACTCCACTCTTCCAACTAATTTTGAGCTTGATGAATCAATATATAAATTGCCAAGTTGAAATAATCAGCAATCCAATGCAATAGCCAAAATAAGTGCATAAAACTAGTTATAACGGGACCAAAAATAGGAGTTTCGTGAATTGTTTTTCTTCTTCTTCTTTTCTATTCATTTTATACTAGTCTAGTAGCCTTCTTTCTTTGCTAGGAGGATTATTTATTTATTTATTTCCTTTCTGACAAGTAAAGAGTACATTTATTAGAAGGCATCAAGTAAAGAGTATCTTTCAAATTTGATGGAGATTGTAGTTCGTATATACGAAAAGGTAAACAATATGAATACAACTTAATTAGAGATCCTCTTCCTTGTATATTTGATTAATTAGTGTCATTCTATCTAAAATTTTCTTGTTTGATGGCTTCACAGCATTCCACGTATATAACTTTCCCTTGTGAAGGTCCTTTTTTATTTCTTCTTGTCAACCCACTCCTTCGTGAGAAAGTTTCTGTTGGCTGTCTCTCTTCATCATGTATCTGGTTGTTAGTAAATTTCTGTTGTCCAAGTAGGGAGCTCTCTAATGTTTTCCTCAATGTGTTATAGTTTATCTTTTTTACTATTGTTTCTGTCCCGTTTATGTTTTGTTGTGCAATAATGCAATTATTAGGCAGTTGCTCTGGTGCATGGTTTTCTCTCTTCTTCTCTCCTGGAAGTTAGGGAAGCAATCTTGTCACATAATGTTGTTCTTAACATTTTAGCTGGCTATCTTTTTTACTGCAGTGTGGATTCTTTCAGCGTCATTTTGGGAAAGAGGTACGTGTTGCATTGTTTTATTTTTGGATACTTGCCTCTCTCTCTCTCTCTCTCTCTGGTGCTTGGAAAGATGGATATATAGCAACATAAGATATATAACCGAGGCCTAACTGCTAGTTCTGGCAGAACAATTCTAGGGATACAAGAATTTCTTTGGTTTGTCTAATGATATGAATATGCATGTAGTAAGGTCCATTACTTGAAAATATTACTTGGAAATATTTCATGCCTCTTATGTTTTTCTCTTAAGGTGGTTGACTATCTAATTGACCCCTTCGTTGCGGGCACATGTGCTGGGGATCCTGAATCACTTTCTGTGAGTATATATGATTGCTTTGGAATTGACATGAATAATATAGACCCCTCCCTATGGTAGCAAAAAGTAAAAAAGGAAACAGAAAAAAAAAAATTTCTAGTCACTATTATGACCTGTACTTGACATCTTGCTCATAAATGTCATGTCAAGGATAAATTAAAAAGAAACCCCAGCAACTTTCTCTATGTTGCAACTCTTTCTTAATAATATTTTTGGGTGGCGTTGCCGCATCTTTTACTTTAGTAAGTTGTTTTTATGAGCCATGTCATCTTCACTTATTGATCTATCACATTATTATTTTAGTTCTTTAACATTATTTATTCTCATTTCATTTTCCAAACAGATGCCCCATGCATTTCCAGAGTTGTGGAACCTAGAGAAAGAGTATGCCACATGCACATTCTTCTCCTTTTTTTCCCCTAAATTATTTTAATCTTAGTTGTTCTTTGCTATCTGCTTCAGTTTTCTCTTGATTTTCTGGTAATTACAGGACTATAACTGCTTTCATTCATATTTTTTAATATCTCCCAGAAATCTTTTAAATTGTCATATGGCTTGATTCCTCATAATGTTAACAGAATCTATGGAGATGTTATAATTTATAAATTAATTGTTACATTATTTGTAAGTGTTGTTGCGATCTTGTAAATGCTAATAAATTTCACCAAGCAACAGCCAAATGGGATTTACCTTAGTTGATCAATAGCAACTTTTCTCTACTATCAGGTTTGGTTCAATCATATTTAGGGCAATTCAATCTAAATTTTCTGCCAAAAGGGGAAAAAGTGGTACACTGAACAGTTCTTCAACAAATAAAAAGCATCTGCGTGGTTCATTTTCATTTTTGGGTGGAATGCAGGTAAAATATTCTTGGGTGACTTCTACTACTTTTGTGCCTTATGCGACATCTTAATGTTGTATGAAGGAAATGCTTTCCAAAGTAACTACTTTTAGAAAACTCTGGCACAAAATGGAATTAAATCTCAGTCATAAAATGGTATGTTATGTTGACCATATGGTCCATTGTCGTATTCCATGTTTTCTTAGATTTTCCCTCATCCATCTCAGGATCCTCTTTTGGGCAGCACTCATTGTCTGAATGTTTAGCAATTTTATACCATAAATTAAGCCAAAGTGTTAAACTTTGTCTAGAAATGATATTTATGTAAAGGGGAAGGAGATTTGATCTGTAACTGTATAACCCTTAAATTGTAGAACATTCACCGAAATTCGACGCTTGTCATTCTATTGAAAACCAATGCTTGGAGATGTATTTCAGCAACATTTCATGCCTTTATACAGAATGGCTGGTTCTTGTTAGCTGATCCAATCCCTTTGCCTTTGCAGACTCTCACAGATGCACTGTGCAAAGATCTTGGCAAAGATGAACTTAAACTCCAATCAAGGGTGCTGGAATTATCTTATAACTGTAAGGAGAACTCTGTGTCAGAGAGTTGGTCAGTTTCTTATGCTCCAATACATGACAAGCAGTCAGAAGAGCAATCTTTTGACGCGGTAGTCATGACGGTGAGTATGTTCAATATGTACCTATCTTTATTGGCGATGACAATATTTATTCTGTTGTAACTTTCAAGAACTGATTACTCTCTTTACTATCTCTTATGGAAACTGGAGTTTTGTCTTCCTACACATGGGACTTGATTGGTGCTAGATGCATTACTCAAATACTATATTTGAGTTGTTGAGAAAGGAAATTACAGCAGTAACGAACAAAGAAATGAATTTTTTTCCTTCCAGTTATGCAAATGCTTCACCTGGCTTAGTTACAAAGGAAACAGTATCGCAATGACATGGGTACTTCAAATGCTTCACCTGCCTTGTTATTTTGGTATACCTTTACTTTCTTACTCTACATCTATTATTTGAATTTCTCATTTTACTTGAACTATATTTATACTTACAAATGTACTCATTGCTTCTGTTTAAATGCTAGTTTCATATGCAATGCTCATATTTTCATACTAGTCTTCATATGGCATGTTCTATTGCTTGCGGAAGTGGAGGCCATAATTAAGGAATGCGGTGCCATGATCATTTATTTGATGTTATGTCTTATGCACATGAAACCCAGTTATGACATCAAAATTTAAACAGTGATAGTGATCCTTAGTTGAATTTAATATTGACAATATGATATAGATTATGTTGAACCATACCTCAGCATCAACCAACATCAATCTTTGAAAATCTGTGTTACTTGTCATTCCTGTTATTCGAAAGCCCTTTTCAATAACCATGACTTTAGTTGTCCATCGGTTTGTTGATGTGTCTATCTCTTTAACTGATCTGAATTTGTTAGCCATAGTTCTTTGCAGGACTATAATACCAAAACACATTTGTGAAACAGAATAGAAATGTGATTAGAATCAATTGGTTTTGATAAGACTAACTTCAGTTGTAATCATAGTGCAAGATAATTTAACATATAATTAATGATGGCTGAAAACTAGCTGCAGTAATATATCTGTGCAACATTTGTAAATTGAACAGAGCAGAAGTTCTTATCTGAAGCTTCAGAGTTACCAAGTGGTAGTTTAGTAAGAAAAAGCAAGTGTTTTTGAAAATATTTACAGATGAGCAATTTTAGTTATAGTATTGTTGTTCTTTAGGGAGTTAGTATGCACAAGCCACCATCAAACGATCATTGGTGGCATAAATAAACGAATAATATGATAAATTAAATGAGTTAAACTAAGATTTTAAAACTTTGTATTGAAAACATAAATCATATGATAATATAAATGAACGAATTAGGAAGAGAAGCACCTGGAACATCAGGCATGAAGCACAGGATTTTTTAAGGAACACCTGGAAACTGTTGACGTCTAATAAAATTCATCATATTGTAATGACCAAACTATTTGGGTTGAAAATGATTTTAAGATCCGGCCAAAAGTTTATGCTGTTTAAAAAAGAGAAATGAACATTGGATGGTTTTGTCAGTTTTGGGTTGTAAAGTATATTGTAAAATATGGTTGCGTACATACAGTATGGTTGTAAAGTATACTGGTTTTTTTTGTTACATACAATTTACTCACAAGAATTCCTTTGATAGAATTAACATGAAGAAAATTGTATCAATTGTGTTCCGAAATTGTAAACTAACCAGAATATATGAATGGAGGAAGAGAGTACACAGAAATCGCAAACAAACAAATCAGAAATTGCGAACAAACACAGAAATCATATAAATGAGAAAACACGACCGAACACAGATTAATATAATAACTTACACCGATGGAAGAGCTGAATATATAAGGAGCAGATTTGTTCTGCAATAACACAAATTGCAGAGCGTTAACAGCATAGCTCTTATAAAACCCCAACCTTCTACTACTGCACAGTTCTTATAAAACACTTCATAGTTCTTATAAAACCACAACCTTCTAGTACCGTAGAGATCTGCAGAAAAAAAATATCTGTACGATTGTGTAGATTATTTTATTTATTTATTTATTTATTTATTTGTGTGCCTTACTTGGCATTGTTCTCAGAGTACCTTTCAATTGACCCCTGTTTCTTTAAATGATTATTTTATTTAACCTTTAATTCCCCATCTAAAGATGAATAAATTACCTCCAATCTGGAAAACCTCTGTTAGATACATAGTCAATTGGTGTACCACTGATGTTTAAGTTAATATGTGTGTGTTATTTTTGTTAGGTGTTTGATAGGTTCACATACCGTCTTTGCTTCTTCACTGTGTCTGTAAGCATATGTGGAAGTCAATTGGTGCACATGCAGCATTCTCTGTTCACCACATCATTGAGGATCGCATGGCATGTATTTACACTGTACTGTGTCTGTAAGCATATGTGGAAGTGAATTGCTAACTACGTAGGTGGTGGCATTTGAACTCAGACAAAATGTAATGATTGTGGCTTATAGATTGGAATAGTCTTTTCTTCTATACACCTTTATCATTTATTCTTATACTGATTTCTTATTTATTTCAACTTAGACCAAATTGAATAATATGCTATCATCAGTAAATTAGGGTGAAATTCATATATATACATATATGTATATTTTCCATTGAGCAGGCCAGCCTCAAAGGCATCTGCTGACTACTGGTTGGAGTGCATTTATCAACAAGAAGAAGCTGGTCTCCGGAGATGTTGTGCTCTTTCTGAGGTAAGAAACCTAAATTTGAAATGATTTTGACTACCTGTTTTGGGTGGTTATATTTAATTTTTGGCAGGGGTGGTGATGGAGAATTGAGATTGGGAATCCGAAGAGCAGCTCAAGTCAAAACTGATTCAACTTTTCCAGCTCTTTCTAGCTAGAAGTTGAATGTTGGCACTATCAGTGCTGTTTACCAGCTGAGTAAATGCACAACATGTACAATTTGTCTTTTTTTTTTTTTTTTTTTTGGGTTACCAAAGGAAAAATTGTGATCTCTACAGGTATGGAGAAATTTTTGCAGTCCAACTCATTTGACATTGTGTATCAATGATTATACACATGGTTTGTTGGCAAGTTGAGATTTGTTCAAGTTGTAGAAGGCAAGGCAAGCTTCACAGTCATTTGGGGAATGAAGTTTTTCGGGAATTTTTGCCACCGCTTTTAGTTAATAATGCTGTGTTGCCGTGGTTTGATCCAGCAGTTCTTGGAGGGTTTCTTTGTTTACCAGCTTTTACTGATGTTTGGGTGATGAAGGAGTACGGGAAAAAGGAGTCTTGGACTAAATTTAGTTTTTGTAAGCGTGAAGACATCTCTACTAGGATTGACTTGGTGTGTTTATTGGAAGATGGTGAATTTTTGTTGTCACGGGATGAAGAGCAATTGGTGGTGTACAATTCGAAAGACGAAACATCAAGGGATATGGTGGTTTGTGGCATTCCAGGTAGCTTTACATCTGGGGGCACCTATGTGGAGAGCCTCATCTCTCCTGAACGCATCCACGGGATTGGGAGGCAATGTGAAGCGTGTGAAAGAATGAAAAGGTATTATCAACTATATTGGTAAAAATGGAAATGTCTTTGTTGGTTCCCTCTATTGTTGTTTAATGTTTATATATTCATACTCTTAAACTTAATGCTTATGGACAAAAAGAAAAATCACTCAAACATAGCGAAATTGACACCATTTAGGATATGAAGATGATTGTGGATCTCACATATGCATTTCTTGTACTATCTACTCTATTGCATTTCTATCAATTAGAATGCCATGCCTGAATTTTTAGGATATATGTGAAACAAAATTTTAATGAAGATTGAGATTGTACAAGTTGCAGGACAGCAAATAAACCAAGAGAGGGGAAGCATGCCATTTTTAAACTAAGTATGGCAATGGTATTATCTAGTCATCTTTGAGCATTATCTAGTCATCTTTGAATGTTAAGATAGCAACCACCATGATGAGTTACATAAATACTAATATATTGTTCATTGTTTTATTTATTTTATTCCCACTACTACTGCAATTGTGTTCACTCATTGTCAAAACTGATATAGCTGCCACTACACTCAGTTACCAAAAACTATTCTCGAGGGCTCTATAGAAGAGTTTAAGGTTGGGATTGGGAGTGGAGGTAGGGGTGGAAGCGAGAAGCAAGGCCCCCATAGGAGTTTCTTGCTACTAAGGTTTAAACTAGATGAACTAACCACAAACCAAAATCTTTGAACCTTGTGCACACAACGGTGGAATTATGTGCAATCTTGCTATATATTTGATCTCCAACTCTACTCTTTTATTTCTCCATTTGATTTAGATGAACTTTCTGTGGCACAATAATTGTACTGACTTTAAAGGATTACTTTTGGATTATGTTTTTTCAATTGTTAGTTTCTTCATTTCTCTTTGATCAAAACAATCTTTTGGTTAGGATTCTCCAAGTAATGGTTGAAACCTATGAAGCTGGGACTTGTCAATCATCCACGAACAAAGAAAGTTATAGGGTGGAACCAAGTTCAAGCTCAAGCAACATTGAGGCTTCGACTTCAAGTAGAGCCCTGACTCGTAAAATATATTTTAATTGCGTCATAATAAATAATCTTCGTCTTTCTACCATGCCCTCCCAATCCTGTAGAGCCCTGACTCCTAAAATATATTTTATTTCAAGATAATAATGACCTGAATTTGTCACTCATCACATCTTATGAATTGTTGTAATTTCAAGACTTACTATGCTGAAATAGCACACAATGTGTCAACTCAGAAAAGGAAGGAGATTGTTGAGCATGTAGCACAACTATATATTGTTGTTACCAACAAATTGGCCAGGTTGCGCAGCCAGGAAGATGAATGATCATTGGTACGGGATATTAGATATGTATTTGCCTTGGATTACTCACTTTGCATTAGGTGTATCACAACTTTGGATCATTCAGCTTTTGGGAATTTTTGTTTTAAATTTTATGGTTTTGTTGCTAAATCTGTTGCTACACTTAGCCGGTTACAACGTTTGTCGCTTATGTCTTGTTTAATGATTATGCCGTGGCATTTCATGTTTTTGAAATATATCTGGTATTTGTGGTGATAATTTTATGCTTTGTTATATAGCAGATGCTCTGCAAGGCTTCACTGATTTGTACAAGAAAATTCTCATTCAAGTTTTATGTTTTCTAGCTGGTGAATTAGGACAACTGAGCCTGCCTGCCTGCCTTTTTTTTTTTTTTTTTTTTAAATTTTTATGTTGATAGTTACATTTTATGATTATTGTTTCATTGTGGTTATTGTTTATACGGCATACAAAATTATGTCATAAAAAATGTAATTATTTATGACATGCAAGAAAATGCCGTAAAAAGATTATATACGACATACAAAGTATGTCATAAATATATTAAAAATGACCTTCTACGGCATACAAAATCATGTCGTGAAAAGTGTGATGATTTATGACATGTAAAAAAATGCCGTAAAATATTATATACGGCATACAAAGTATGTCATAAATATATTAAAAATAATCTTCTACGGCATGCAAAATTATGTCATGGAAAATATGATGATTTATGACATGATAAAAATGTCGTAAAAAGTTATATACGACATACAAAGTATGTCATTAATGTTTAATTTATTACTTTTTACAACTTTACTTGCATGCCGTAAATGACGCTCAACTTTTCACGGCATGTCATATAACAACATTTGTGTGCATGCCGTGAAAGAGTTTTTACAGCATGCATTGCAAGCCGTAAAAAATCAATTTTGTTGTAGTGTGTACTCATATATTTGTCATCAGTATGTTTATGTTTTTCATCAGTTCGATTGTGTGCTGGTTTAATGGCATGTGGTCATGTGGTAATTCTGTTTATATATTTCAAGAAAATGGTCACATACCCCCTTATTATTATTAAGTAGATATATAATCATATGATATTTCCAAAATATTAGATAACTTTATCAAAAAACGTAGAATCTTAGTTGACTATATTGCTAAGCAAGGGTACGGTGACCAGAAACCTGAAGGTGATTAGCAATACAATATCAAATTATGATAGAAATGACGATGATTAACAGCGACAAAAGAGCAGAGTATAATGCACAAAGATCCCAAATACAAACTGTCATTTATTAAATGGTGAGGATCTTAGTCCATAAAACTCACTACGAAGATATGATGTGTCATAGTATTGACTGAAATTTTTTATAAAATTTGTTAATTTGGTGTAGCTTTACTATTTTTTTTTTGCCAGGTGTAGCTTTACTACTTTTGAACTTAGCACATGATGTGCATGGGGCTCATCGTTGGTAGGGCAATTATGATAGAAAGTCTATGAACCCATAAACAAAACCAGAAATTTAGGGCCTTTTCTCAAATTAAGCCAAAATAACAACTTATTTTCCAAACTAGGCCTAATTTGGACAGAATTCTCAAACCAAGCTAAAACGCTATTACAAACCACGCTTTCACCGTTTTTAGGATCCTCCCGCAGAAAATTTGTGAAATGATAAAAGCGTGGTTACAAACCACGCTTGTAATTAAGAAAGCGTGGTTACAAACCACGCTTTTAAGAAAAATTTTTTTTTTCATAAAACGTGATTTCAAACCACGCTTTAGAAATTTTTTTGAGAAAACGTGATTTCAAACCATGCTTTCAATATCAGACACATCACGCACTCACTCCACGCACTTACTCTTCTCTCTCTCTGTCTCTGACACACAAACACTCATCACTCACACACACACACCGAACCAATATAATTTTTTTCCCAATTAATTTTTTTTTCAAATAATTTTTTTTTTCAATTAATTTTTTTTTAAATTAAATTTTTTTAAATTATTTTTTTTTCAATTATAATATGTGTAATCCCATTGTCATAAATAATAAAAATAAATATAAATATTTTAGACCTGAACAAACATATTTTTTACTTTATGTTTTTAAAATTTTTTAAACATTTTGTTTAAACCAAACGCGTTTGTAATTTATGTTTTTCTAAAAATAAACAAAAACCAGTTTATAAAATTTTTGTAAACATAAACCAAAAACGTAAACATTACCAAACGCTACCTTAGTGTTTAGGGATAAAAAAAAAAAATTTATTTTAGGGTTTAGGGTTTAATTCTTAAAATTTATTTATTTTTATTTTAGGGTTTAGGATTTATAGTTTAATTCTTAAAATTTATTTTTTTTTATAAAATTGTAGTTAAAATAAAAATAAATTATTAAAATTTTCTTAAATTTATTAAAATTATTGTAACGCCCCCAAAATAATACTATAAAGATAACTCATATGCGGATTAAATATGAGAAACAATATACTTTCATACATCAGAATTTACTGTTTAACAAACAGTTAAATGCCATGTAGGCTTACATCTTTCCAAGTCACTGCTTGGTTACACAAATTGAGTCTCGCTCATTACATCTTAAACCCCCGGCTTTACAAATAACAAACATACACACATAAGGTATAAATAAGAAGCCCTTGCTTCGTAAAAGTCCACTCATGCTATTGCCTTGGAGGAAATATTTCACCTGCACCTGAAAATGATATTCTCGTATAGGGTGAGCCAACAGCCCAGTAGAAATAATCTAACACAATATATGAGGTTTAGTAAAGGTATAAATACCACGTATATAAACAATACTGATACGGAAGTATTCACAAGGTCTGCATATTCATATGCCACTAAGATTAATCTTATTCCATTTTCCTTCAATTCATTTCCAATTCATATGCACTACTCAATTCATGAGTTAAATTCTATATCTTTCAATAACCAATATGAGATTACAACTCAATAGTTTTTCCATTTATGCAAAACACACATAAACACTTCAAACTTGCCATTTTACGGATATTTCGTTCGAAGGAATCGGCACTCATTTTTATATAAAATTTCGGGTCTTTCACCCAGGACACTCCGGCAAACTTGCTTTAAATGGAGTTCATCCTCTTTCTCCTCCCAAACAAACATACATACGCAATGTATTTATAAACAAAATCACATATGGAGTACATCCCCTATCTCCTCCCAATAAACATACATATACAATGTATTTATAAATATAATCACATATGGAGTACATCCCTTATCTCCTCCCAATAAGCATACACATACAATGTATTTAAAAACATAATCACATATGGAGTACATCTCCTATCTCCTCCCAACAAACATACATATGCAATGTATTTAAACACATTATCATATACAATGATCAATTATAGCACATATTCAATGTGTTAATCCAACCGTCATATTCAATGACATAATTCAATTGATTAGTTTCAATTTACCTAATCATCATGGAGTTCTACAACAATCATGGCTATCATCCACCGATAGCCCAAAACAATTATCTCTAGACATATATTAAAGCTCAAGATAAATAATTATTTAAAACTTCCAAAGGTGTGAGCTAATACATATCCAATTTCACCACTTACATCAATAACCATCCAATTTAACATATTCAATGTTAATTCAAATTATTTATACAAAATAATCATTTTATCAAGTTAGGGCAAAAATCCCATTTTTCCAATATTGACCCAAACGCCCAAAATCAACTATTTTGGTATAGCAAGATCTTATATTCAAACCACATACTCACTTATTTCGCGTACATTAAAAACTCCTCTTTTCATTTCACACCCAAATCTTAGATTTGTCCAAACCACAACAAAATCTCATCATCTATACACAATAGCAAATAACTAAACTAAAAACCATATTAGAGTGTAGAAAATCCCTACCTCAAGCCAAGAAGAGGAAGCAAGCCAAAAATCCAAATTTTCGATTTTGTCGGATTTTGTTCTCCACCGATCAAAATATTGCTCTCACCAAGCTTTTCCCTTTGATCTTAAGAACTATGGTCTACAACCTTGGGTTCAAAATTGAGTTGAATTTGATGCCACCTTCTTCCCCCACCTTCTTAACAAGCATTAGCAATCTCATTGAGGTTTCCTTTCATTCTTGCCATTTCAAAATTCCGTGGGTCAAACCCACTCATCCTTATTAATGTCAAAATTCCTCCCAGCTTCAAGGAAGCACCAAGTAAAGTAATTTATTCCTCTAAGGGAGCATCATCATTCTTCATGTCGCCACAAACGTTACACTCCATTACACTCGATGGAATGCCATTTGACGGAGGCAATGGTGCCAGTGTGCCCTAGCAATTCTTTCTATTACACATTTATCTCAAGAAGAAATATGCGTGAGGGAAATTATTTTCTTCATTGACCCCGCCATTCTCAGTGGAATCTTCCATAAGTTGATCATGATTCTCATCCATTGCCTCCTCTGTCTCCTCCTCCTCCTCATCGTCCGACCAGTTTGCCTCCACCTTGCAGCGATCGCAGGTATAGGTGAAACCGTAATCTGCCCTCAACCTCCGCTGCCTATCCGAGTAGTTGAGGTTGACAGGGAAATAACTCAAACATATCTCCCTGCCTTGAGGAATATCATGAATCACCCTAACAACTAAGTCAGTGTTGCACTCGGAAGCAGTAGCAGTAGCATCAACGTAATCGAACCTACAAGTATTGGGGAGGCAATCATGATTGAAGAAGGAAGCATTGGAGTAAATACCGTAAGCCCTGACAGATCTCTCCCCATCTTTGGCTAAAGGCTCCATCAAACCGAAGACATTGAGTCTGTCCTTAGCCAGCAAAGCAGCCGTTAGCTCTAAGGAAAAACTAAAAGCGTATTCGGCAGAGCCATGAGGAGCAGGAGCTTGATTTCTTTAAGAATGCGAATAGCATCAGAAACATGTTCAAAAACATTGTTCATCATCCAGTATGAGTATCAACTGCAGCTGCAACAACACGATAACTCCCCTTGCCAACAGACTCTTGGATTTCGTACTGGCTTGCCTCACCATATTCAGTGAAGAAATCTTTGTCAAGCATACTCTTATCTTATCACCAACATCGACACTATAGAGAGAGAGAGAGAGAGAGATAAGTATTATTTTTAACAACAATGATTCATCCCCCTTTTCCCCCCATCCCCTTTGACCCCCTCTCTCTCTCATTGGTCCCCTTTTCTTTTTCTTTTTCTTTTTCTTTTTTTTCCTGCTCCTCCAATCACCACCCGTCACGTGGCAAAGGGGGTGAGGGGGTGACCCCCAAAAGGGGGTCCCAAGCATTATTCTATTTTTAATAGCCCCACCCCATGTGTGTCTTCTTTAGCTTTAACAAATGCCATCCACCCACACACATCATCATAATCTATATTCCATCTTTTGTTTATTTTATTTCCACCACCGAAACATCATCATGCATATATTTCCTTCCTTGATTTATTTTATTTTTATTTTTATTTTTGAGTCATTACAATTATTTTATTAAAATTATTTAAAATTTTATTAATTTATTATAATTATTAAAATAAAAATAAATTTTTAAAATTTTTAAAATTTATGTTAACTTCAATTTTATAAAAAAAATAAATTTTAAGAATTTAACTATAAATCCTAAACCCTAAAATAAAAAAAATAAATTTTATCCCAAAACACTGTAGCGTTTGGTAACGTTTACGTTTTTTGTTTATGTTTACAAAAATTTTATAAACTGGTTTTTGTTTATTTTTAGAAAAATATAAATTACAAACGCGTTTGGTTTAAACAAAATGTTTAAAAAATTTTAAAAACATAAAATAAAAAATATATTTGTTCAGGCCTAAAATATTATATTTATTTTTATTATTTACGACAATGGGATCACACATATTATAATTGAAAAAAAAAATAATTAAAAAATAATTGAAAAAAATTTAATCGAAAAAAAAATTAATTGAAAAAAAATTTAATTGAAAAAAAATTATTTGAAAAAAATTATTTGAAAATATTGGTCTTAATTTCATATAGTTGATTATTATTTGCTATTATAAATTATTATTATATATATTTAATATTGGTCTTAATTTTATAGAATAAAATTTATATATATCAAAAATTATATTGGTTTGGTGTATGTGTGTGTGTGTGTGTGTGTGTGTGTGTGTGTGTGTGTGTGTGTGTGAGTGATGAGTGTTTGTGTTGGCTTATTTTTCCTACGAAGGAAAATATTATAAATGCAAGCGTGCCAGTAAGGATTGAAAAATCCTTACAGATTAAATTCAAGCCAATTATCAAGCGATTGTGTTGACAGTTCTTTCGCCTCAACAAAGAGGACTTCAAAATTGCCAAAGTGTAGAGAAAAGAAAAATTAAAAGAAGAATGAGGGAGACGGAAAAAGATGATTGAGTGAACAGAGAAAAGTAATAATTACTTACCTCTACTCCTATACTTCGAAAAGGAAGTGCATTAAATGCTTCGAAAATGAAATGCTGAAAATAAATGTTTCGAAATATAAATTTATGTTAAACTACTCCTAAGATAAGGAAAATGACAAGAAATATTGAAATCAATTGTCTTTGATTTGAATTATGGATCTTTTACAGTGTAGCCATGAATGGCTATTTATAGACAAATATTTGTAGGAAAAAACTTCCAGCAATAACTACCCAATAACCACCTAAAACTACCCACTTTTCCATCTTCATTCCCACAATGCCACATATTCCTCCATGTCTTCATAACTTCCTTTAACTTCCAATTAATGCTCAATGTTCTCCACTTCATTCTCCATCATCTTTTCACATTTTATAACTTCTCATAACCTCCAAATGAATAAGAGGATGCCACATGTCCTGCAATTATATAAATAATAAATAATAATAAAAATTGCAGATTTATGGTGCCAACAAAAGTACATAACCATTTTTTATTTCAAATTGAAGAATTAAATTCTTTGTTATGGTTTAACTCAAATTTTACTTTGGTTCTTTTTATTTCAAACCGAACAATTAGATCCCTACACTTTAAGTTAGTTTTATTTCGGTCATTTGTTTAAGTTAAAAGGTTAAAAGGTTAAAATTAACCAATTTCAGGAGAAATTCTTGGGTGCCAAGAGGGGGTAACATGGCAATGTGTCAAGGTGCGCCCACCCAAGGATCAACACCTTGATGCCACACTAATTTGTGCCCTTTGGAGAGTTAAAACATGCCCAAGAAGTAGTTGGTGCAAGCTAAGACCCAAGGCATGGTGCAAGATAGCCCAAGGCATGTCATGAAGTAGCCCAGCCACAGACTTGCCTGCTCAGCAGCAACTTTAGGCCAACTTTTGGAGGGTTAAATGTAGTCTTTTTGCGTTGTAAATTTTTATGTAAATATCTTAGTATTAAAGGTGTTTTGGGTCCAAGTATTGTAATTTTTCTCTTTCTGTACAATTTTTAAAAATCCATTATGACTCCTCAAACATAGTGGATGTTTCATCTTGCCAACTAGGAAATGGCTTAACAAGCTATATTAAAGAGGGGGTACCCAAGTGTTGAACCAAACCACTTGTGCCTTTAAAGTACCTAAACCTAGCCAATGGTAAGGCAATTTTTGTATCACTTTTGGTGCATTGTTCAACTATTGTAATGCATTTTTTTGATCAATGAAAAGTTCATTTTGCCTTTAAATTGTGCATAGCTTTTCTAGTGTTGCTTACTTTAATTTTAGTTTGTTGCTTGCTATCTTGTGACTTGTCTCCAAACTTATTGGCTCATCAACTAATTAGTATTGTGTTTGTTTGTCTTTGCAAACCCTTTGAGCATTATTGGCGGGCTAGTGAAGAGAGTTAACTAGCGCCACACAAACTTGCATATCTGTTGGCAAGGCTTCCGCACAACCGGTGTGTGACACAATACCATGTAGTACCTTCTACCAATCACAAATTAGCCACCCATGTTGTCTTCCCACACCCCTACACAAATTGACATACCTTACATTCAAAACGAATCAAAATCGAGAAAGGTTCCACTTGGCCATACTCTCTTTGCATGAAAGAATTGCTCGGATTTTGGACACTTGTCACTCTTGAGGTGTACACATAGAAAAAACTAACAGAAATTTAGATGGAATGAACAATTGAAACTGGACTTAAAGTGTAAGAAGTAAATTGTTCAAATTGAAATAATATTAGGGACCAAAGTGAAATTTAGATTAAACTATGTGGTCAAAAAGTGTAATTTACCCTAGTTTATAGTTTAGAAACAATTCTTAGGATATGTTTAGTGTAGTTTATTGTAAGTTTAAAACTAATAATCAGAAAGCAGAAACTAAAAACACCCATCCCAAACTTCCAAATAATAATAAATAAATAAATCAGCTTATTTAAGTTATTTATGTTTGATAAGCTGTAATTAGAAACTATATTAAACGGTTAGACACAGACTTCAAAAATAAAAAACACACAAAAGATATAAGTAACCTATATAAGCTGCATCAAACAATCCCTTAATCACCTTGTTGAGTTTTCAAAATTTGTAGGTAAATTACACTCACTTTCCTTAAGATTTAGAGAAAATATAATAAATTTAATAAATTGAACATAATTATATCGAGTTCATTTAAGATTTTAATTCACATAACACTTACTCCCGTTTCATCAATAATTCGTTAGTCATATGGACAAATTGTCATCAAAATTGAGAAACTTGTTATATTTTCTTCAAATATTATGTCAGTGTAATTGACAAAAAGAATATAAGTATATATATTATAAAAAACTAAAAGCTAGTTTGGTAAAAAAAAAAAAATTTAAAATACTCATCTGTTTCATATAATTTTTTCATTTTTGGAGCAAAAATAATTTTTAAAAATTGGAAAATATTTTTGGGTAAATTACGGTGACCACACTTGAGGTTTAGAAAAATTATAACAAGCACCATAAGTTTGACATTATTACACATGCTTATCTTTTAGTAAGGCTAAAACTATTAGAATTAATGTAGATGGTTAGTAGACACATGAATAGATAAAAATAAAATATATTTTTTAATGTAAAAGAGATGACAACGTCATTTTCTATCTATACCATTAAAGAATTACTGATGAAAAGGTGCTAAGTGTAAATGTGAATAAAATTTTTTAAGAAAGTCTAATGTAACAAATTTATGAGACGCGACGTATTTTTAGAAATCTTAAAAGAGATTAATGTAATTTACTCGTATCTTTTGACGAAAATAAAACTAATTTGACGGAAATAATTAAATTCTAACACAAATAATTGTAGCAAAAAACAAAAAAAAGCATGTGTTTCTTGTGTACACATGTGTGACATGAATGACTAAAAATTAAAATCCTTAACATGCCAAAAAGTTAAGCAGATGAAATCAATGACAAAAAGTTGAGCTGTTGCCTTCACCAAATAGTAATGATTGAAGATCAAAAACTCATATATAAAAAAAATATTTAAATTTATTCTAAGTGTGAGTTCTATAATACAAAAGTTAAATTTACATCATATACAATTTTTTATTTTTATTTTCCTATGTTTGAGTTTTTAATTCCTAACATTATTGTATACTAAAATACAAGTTCTAGGGCACGTTTTTAAAAGCATAATTTTGTGGATCTGAAGTTTCTTGGACATAGAGGTTGGTTTTTCTCAAAAATGCTGCTAGTACCTCTGTAGGCATAATACATACCACTTCAAGGGCATGTTTGATTTGGTGGATTAGAGTATGGGATTGAGATTATTAATCTGTGGGCCCAATTATCCTATGTTTGTTTTAACATTTTGGTTTAGGATTATTAATCCAATGGATAATTAATCCAACAAATTTGTAGGATTATTAGTAATGGGGTAGGGGTGGAATTATTAATCCAATGGATATTAATCCAATTGGATAGTGAATACCACACTAATTTAATAAGATTATTAATACTTCACTATTAATCTTGTGAATCAAACATAACCCAAAGGTTTAAACATCTTTCTTTGTAATATGGTTGAGCTCATTAAATTCCTATGTTGTATGAGTGACTTTATTTATTTATTTTTTGTGTGCGCCAAAAAAAAATAAAAATAAAAATAAAAATCACAGCTACACGAAAGCTGTGAACAAACAATGAACATGGAAACTTTATGCATAACAAAAAGGTGAGGTAATTAAAGTAAAATTGCAAACTGTATTTTTTTTCTTGTCTTTTTGACAATGAATAAGTTTAGAAACACAAAAAATCAATTACACAGTTAAACAAAGAATCTATATGAATGAACGAGATTTTTCAGAATTGGAATTCATATTCTTTAAATTTTATCTAGTTGTATATATTTCGTGTTCGTAACAAAACTATTTTACAATTGGAATGGACTTCTCTCTAGTCCAGATTGGAGGGCGCTGTTAGGGCCTATGGGTTCACCACGGGCCCTATTTCAATAATCTGAATTGTTAACTTTGTCGAGTTCTGTGTGTATGTCATCCACACAAAAAATTAACTCGATTCGATAACCTTCACTTGTTCAATTTATTACATTTGTCTCCAAAGAAATAGATGGTATATGTGTTTTTTAAAATAGGTTTTTATTTTTATTTTTATTTTTTTGTGACAAATGCAGTAAATTGAATAGGTTATAATTATCGAATTGATTTATTTTTTTTAATGGATAATATACATGAATGGTCTGACAAAATGAACGATTCGAATCATTAAAGCGGAACATGCATTCTGAATGTTAATTTCTCAACCCACCTAATTGACAGGATGTTGATGAAGTCTGTCTTATGTTTTGTAGGTTACTCCTAATCTTTATGGCAATCTTGTGGCTAATACAGCGGCTGGTATTGCTGGAGGCACTGGTGTCATGCCAGGGGGTATTCACCATCATTCAACATTCATTTTTTTTTTTTTTTTTTTTAAGTCGTATTCTTTTTATTTCTTTTTCATTGCTTGTAGAATCCTCGTCATCACTAGCTTCAAAACTAAAAATTCAATATCACGGTAATACTATGTCGTCATTGGTACACAATTTCATCAATTAATAATGAGACTACCTCATCTGAGGTAAAATTGTACAGTAAACTGTTTTTTGAATTTTCAATCCGTATTTTTTTAGTAAAATTTTTTAATATTTTAATCATTTTTTTTAATAAACTTAAAATGTATAATTTGTGAAAAAATCTTTAAAAAATTCAAAAAAAAAAAAAATTAGTATGCTTTCGTATTTTATTGTATTTATTGATCTTTTTAAAATATTTCTTCACGAAATTTTTAGTTTTTAGTAGCATTAAGTTAAGTGCATCTAAAAAGGAAAAAAAATATAATTAAAATATTTAAAAATTCACTAAAAATATAAAAATACAAATTGAAAATTTGAAAAATAATTTTCGAAAAGTGAAACCAATAAATAAACTAATTTTTATTGGTCCACGTCCACATGTGGTTGCTGACATAGAGGAAAACGGAGCATTGACGGCTCGGTTTATTTTGAAGGATAATTCCTGATTCAACTATAGACTATAGTGCTATGTGTGTTTGATTTTTACAATGGTATTGTCCTAATCTAGGAGTACTTGTATGTATAAATGTTAAATACATAATAATTTTTATATAGCTAATCATATATATGGAAAAAGTATTTTGACAATTATAAATTATAATGATAAGGCTTTTTAATTCTCCATAAATAATCACATCATTATGTATAGAATTTTGAGGGTTTTTTTATTCGGGTACAGTTTGTTTCTTTCTAGTTCAAATCTGGACTGGTGCATGTTATGCTGGTCCACGGGCCTTGTTTGAATAATCCGAATTATTCATTTTGTCAAGTCCTTCGTGTATATTATCCACACAAAAAAATTAGATCGATTTAATAATCATAGTCTATTTCATTTATTGCATTTATCATAAACACAATGGACGGTTTATTTAAAAAAAAACACTTACCGTCTATTTTTTTTAAAGACAAATGTGATAAATTAAACAGGTTAATATTATCGAATTTACCTAATTTTTTTTGTGTGAATGATATACACACAAGACCCAACAAAATAAACAGTTTGAATCATTTAAACAAAACTTATGGTGAGCCCCCTAAGCTCAAACAATACACTCCAATCCACATTTTGGATTGGAGACAAGCTATGCTTTTTTTATTCAACTCTCGAGAAATGTTAAATATGTATAAATGTTAATTACATAATAATTTTTATATAGCCAATCATACAAAATCATATGGAAAAAGTATTTTTACAATTATAAATCATAGGATAGATTTTTTAATTTTTTTTGTAAATAGATCACATCATTATGTATAAAATTTTTAGGATTTTTTATTCAATTCTCTAGAAAATATTTTCTATTAGTTCAAGAGCAATTAAAATATATTAGATTTTTGCTTTCATATCCCTAGTAGTGACACGAGGGATAGAGATAAGTATAAAAATATTTTTGTTTAAAAAAAATTATACGACAAATATAATTTTAAAAATGTATTTTTAATTTTTTTAAATAAACGTAATTCAAAAATTATTGAAATTCAATTAATTTAATTTATATATATACTAAAGTATATCCGTATCTAAATGCACGGTGTAAATAATGTTGGTATTACATACTTTACAAAAATTAATTAAAATAAATCAATTCAAAATGATAACAATTTCACTGTTACAAAAATCAATTATAAGAAATCAATTCAAAATGACAACAATTTAATTGCAATATAAGACTTAGCACATAAGTCAAAATGTCAAATTACAGTTTAGCAAACTTCAAACATAAAATATCTTTTAGCAAACATCATAATTAAAGTTTAAATAACCAATTTATAATATAAACATGTTGTGCATAACATAAGCAAAGATATTCACGCCAAAATTCAATGAAACAATGTTTCTAAATTAGTATTATAACTTAGTAACCTTTTTACTTTATCAAATTTCAAAGCTTCAAGAAATGGTGAATGAACATTTTGGTTCAAAAGAGTAATCATCCTAGCTTTATTAAAAAAATAATATATTAATCATCTAGTTTAGAATGAAAGAGCCAACCATCAACACACATAGAAAAACAACACAATCTCAACATTTCTAATGTGAATTAGTCACCTGCAACAAAATCACTCCAACGCTTAAATTCACTTTAAAAAATCAATTAAAAGAAATCATAACAGGAAAAATCACATCAAAATACCTTTGAGAAACAGAGAAACCAATAAACATGAATTAACAAAAATTGAACATAAATTTTTTTTTTAATATAGCCCTTCTCGATACATATGATCAAGCACGTTCCAATTTAGTTCTTAAGTATAAGAATTCACAAGTTAGCAATTGGTAAGTATTAACTCTTCTTTCTTTTCTTTTTTCAATTCAACAAGAAGAATTTAACAATTTAGATAATACACGAAAAAAAATGAAGATAAATAATTACAACTAATTTTAAATCCCATTACAGGCAGGCTCATGATAAAAAGTTTTGCCCAGTTAATCATTATACAACAATTTACTAAAATTGAGGTTTCACTTTAATTTTTTAGATGTTAAAACAACATAGGACATGTACTCGAAGTTCTCACTATCATTGTTTTTCTTCAATATACTCATCACAACAAAAGAATGCATAATGAGAAACCCAATAAAAAAATCTAAATACAAAGACCTTTTGCAATATCATGGACAATTGCCACTTTCATACACCTGAAATTTGAAGGAAAAAACAAAAATAAAGGTCAAAGTCAAAATATATCACTCTAATCGAGTGCCAAGGATTCACAAAAAATAAAACAATTACATGAAATCGAACAATTTATGTTGGTGACAAGAAGAGATCGAACAATTCATGTATAATAAATTTTTATATCACAATTTATTAGGTAATGCCTAATGAAACTGATTAGAAGGCTTTTTTAAATCCAACAATTAAAAGGCTTAACCATAAAATGAAAATTATTGCCACCTCAATAAGATAAAAAAGGCATTTTTAAATCCAACAATTAAAAGGCTTAACCATAAAATGAAAATTACCACCACCTCAATAAGATAAAAAAAACTGGAATTATTGAAGAGATTGTATTTGAGTGCTCAAAGTTGTGATTTAAAAAAAACTTTAACTTAAAGTAAATAAAAAATTGAAAAATAAAAATCAAACTAACATTAAACAATCAAGGGTTAGTTCAGTCAATTTTTCCAAATGAAAACAACTCTTTCATTATCATATTAACAATTAACGAAAGGATCAAGAGAAACATAAACGCACCAGTCCATTAATTGATTAAATACGTAAATTGAAAACCATTACCTAATCACAAACATAAACATTAAGAGAGACATTATAGTTTGTGCGAGAACGAGTATGAATTGTGTTTGGTAAGCAGACATTATATCCAAATCATCACCCACCCTCACCCAATCAAACCACCAATCAGATGGTTGCAGTTGAGAATCAAATAGAAAACTTCCAAAAAAGACAAGGAAAGAAGCAAATTGATACGTACGCAGTTCCCCTAATATATTCTCTGCCACTGGAAATCCTTAAACCAATTAATTGATCAAATGTAAAATTAACCATAAGGATGGATATGTGATTTTTTTAAATTATAGTCCATAACTACACAACTGAGTGAGGAATAAGCTTGTGAAACAAGAAAACTTTGTCAAGCCAAAATATTGGTTCTACCACTATACCCATTGGCAATATAAACTTGGGTTTCTAACACTATACCCATTGTTCTAATGCTATGTCCTACGAAGATTGATATATTGAAACCATAATAGAAATATAAAATTAGAATAAACAACACCAAGAACAAAGAGACTAACATTATGCTTAGAAACCAAGTTTAAAACATCAACCAGCTTTTAGGAAGGGTTGTCTCAGTTTACAAGTGATACTACATTTCCTTCAAGCAAAGGAACAATAAGGAGGATGTGCTCCTAGTAGTACTTGATCTACCCACTTGGCATTTATTGGGTTACTAAGTGGAGTAAATGATCTTTGACAAAATCATAGAATCCCAAAATCAACACAACAAAAGAAACTAACTTCAAGCAAGTGACTCCACGTAAATATTATATGTAGTACAACTCTCTACATGTGAACCCCAAAATCATAAAGAAATAACAGATATTACATGAAATAGAATGAACAAATTAGAGATTAAAATTCCTCATTTATGTATGTAATGACAAATTAGATCGAAATTACGATAGAACTTATCCTAGCTTAGTGTGCGTATGGTTGGGGAAAAAAAGTAAAAATAGAAATTACCATAGAACTTATCCTAGCTTAGAGTCGTCAGATGATCTCACTCCAGTTGTCTACAAAATTGAACCATTGTAATGGTGTATTCGTAGTGGACAACACACACTATCACACCATGGTTTTTCTTTTTAATATACAATGGCATTGTCAAATGAGAAAAAAATCACAACGAAAATGAGTAAGCTTAATAATATATTAATCAGAGAGCCAATCACCATGGGTCCGTTACCACCATGGGTCTTCTCAATTATAGGAACTAATGCTTTCCCTTCAGCAAAACCAACTAAAATCTGAGTGTGAGAGTGCAATTTAACAAACAATCAAAGTTAAGTCTAGTTGAAGATTGACGATGGTTGAGTACCGAGTAGCCATCACTCTAAGATAGAGTTTAATAAATAAAAGTCACTTAATCTAGCAATTGCTAAGTATAAGAATTCACAATTTAGCAATTGCTAAGAATCAAGAATAATTTAATCTACATTTACCTTTTTCCCCCAAATAGTGATTGAATCTATCATAATTTAACATCTTATTTGATTCTATCATAACATTGACATGACCAACACTTAGAGCATTCAAGCACTATTAATCAAACTCTATAAGAAAGGTTGTTTAGTCATTTACTTGGCCTATTATGATAGATTCACTCACTATTTGACCAACAAAAAAGTTGAATTATATAAGTAGCTGGTTTAACTAAAAGAAAATAAACTATTTTAATTGAGGCATTTTATAGAACATGGTGTATGCACAAATATTCAAAATATAAGAGCTTGACTATACCAAAATAGGCAAAATACCTAGAATGAAATTCTTAAGTTTAGAGAGAAATGAGGAGATGGAAGAGGAGCCAAACTAATTTGTAGAAAAAGTCCTCAAGAAGAACCACATAAAAAGGAAAATAAAAAAGAAATAGAATACAAAAAAAGAAACAAAACACAAACCCAAAAAAAGAAAGAGAAACCCAAACACATAAATAATGAAAGATAGAGTCTAATAAACAAAAGCAACTTAATCTAGTCAAGGTCTTCAGCAGATGAATTTCACAATATCTCTTTAGATCTTCAGGGCTTTCCTAGAAGTCATTAAGTTTTACCTAATTTCAAGCTAATTCAATCCCTTCATGCCTATCAAATTATCTAATACTACACAAACAAACAAACAAAAATAACAAAAAAGAATTCATTACATGAAATGTAACGCCCTCAAAATAAACCCCTATATATATTTATCAATGACATGCAATATTTAAAGAAAACAATTCATTATCTCATTCATCAGAGTATTACTAAATAAAAGCATTACATGTAACATCAAATTAAATGCCCTACGGGCTTACATCTTTCCAAGCCAACACTTGGACACAAAAATATGAGTTCTAACTCAAATACAAGTAAAGCCCTAGGCTTGAATGTTTACATGTACTATCAAATAAGAACAAATAACTAAAGATAGTCTTCAAAATCCAAATTCCTTCCAAGCTAAGTCCTTGGAGGTAGCTTATCACCTGGACCTGAAAATGATGTTCCCATATAGGGTGAGCCACAGTCCAGTAGAAATATACTAAACCAAATATAAGCATCGAATAAAGCAATAGCATTCAATAGGTGGTTAACCAAGATAGTCAATTATATCATTATACAGTCTCATGACACTAATGTCTATGACACGTTTCACTTTCCATTATTATCAATATGGCTCAGAACCTAGCCAAACTTACAACAGTGAACTGTATATCATATTCACAATACTTCCAATATCAACAAAACAAATGAGACTCAGGCTCATATCAAAACACTTCATACTTCCCGTTTGATACATATTTTAGTACTGTATCAATAACATGTAAAAACACTTCAATATCAATAAGCACACATAATAGTGATGCTAATGGAGTCCATCCCCTATCTCCTCCCAAACAAAATCCGGTTTAGAGGTCCATCCCCTATCTTCCCCTAAACCGTGGAGTACATCCCCTATCTCCTCCCACACAATATGCAAATGCAATGCTCAATCAATACACGTATTTTCTATATTAATTCAATAGTCAAAATTAATGACTTAACCAATGTGATTAGTTTCAGTTATCCCTAATCCACATGCAATGTCTACAACAATCACGACTATCCTCCACCGATAGCCCAAAACAGTTATTTCTAAACTAGAAATAAATATATCAACAGTTCAATAGGCGAGTGATTTAAATTATCCAACTACACCATTAAATCAATAAATTCCTCAATTCACCTTAAATTAATTATACAAATTAATTTATTAAAATAACTAGGGTTTTTCTCAAAATTTCCAAAATACCCCCAACATATCAAAATACCAAAACTTATAACAAAACCAATAAGATGGAGTAGGAAATCCCTACCTCGAAGAAAATAACCCGAATGGAGAAGATGGAGATGATGACCCAAAATCCAAAGTGCTCCAAATCCTCTCTTTTTTAGATTAAAAGAAAGCCCTCGCGAAGCTCTACCTTTCTTCCAAAGGAACTAGGGTAGAAGACCACTGGGAATAGATCAAATCTTAGAGAGAAGGTAAGAGTAAAGAGAGAAACTCTCAAGGGGCGGTTTTTAAAAGTTAAGAGAGAAAAAGTAGGTCAAAAGTGATCCAAAAAGTGAAATCTCGGACTGATGTAGTCGACTTCCCGCTCGAGCGTGGAAACCCCCGCTCGAGCGTCACTCACAGACTCCCGCTCGAGCGTCCAAACTCCCGCTCGAGCGTCGAATACGCACTCCCAGTACTTTTGCAGAACCAGGTCCCCGTTCGAGCGGCAATCACACACTTCCGCTCGAGCGTCCAATCCCACGCTCGAGCGTCCAACACTGCACAGGAAATACTGGATGGGTGATATTCTCGCTCGAGCGTCAAAACCCCCGCTCGAGCGGACAAGCAACAAAAGGGTCCCCGCTCGAGCGTCAACTAGTTTTGGCATCTAAACTCAACCGACCTGTCACAAACCTGCCCAACACATCCTACAACTCAAAAATAAGAAATTAAAGGATGATAACAACAATTTGATAACAACAGAATCTACGGAACATAAGTCCTGATACAACAATCAAAAGGAAAAGACCGGGGTCGCTATAACCTCCCCCCCTTAAAAGAATTTCGTCCCCGAAATTAAGCATAAGTTTTCGAAAACAGATTTTTCTCAAATTCCAACAACATGACATTACAATAATGAACAACTTGACCCAATACCGGTCATCTCATCTCTTATCAAGAGGCATCTCACAATATGTATATAAAACAACATATATTACAACCTGCAACAGTATTATGCATTTTTCCTTTCAATTTCAATATCATATTCAATTTCATGATAGAATGCTAATTCAACAATATATTCAACATATTCAATGCTATACTAAACTTCCATTATAAGGTAAGTTCCAAAATATTTCCATTAACCAAAACATTCTCAATGTTTTACAGCTTAAGACATATATAAAGCTCTAAAGTTCAACAATATCACAAAATCTAAATACAAGATTACAAATCGATAAACATGTCCGGATATTTCTCGCGGACTTCCAACTCACGTTCCCAAGTGGCTTCTTCCACTCCGTGATGCTTCCACAGAACTTTTACCAAAGGGATGGTTTTGCCTCGCAAAACTTGGTCCCACCTATCCAAGACCCGAACCGGTCTCTCCTCATATGAGACATCCTCGTCAACTACTAAATCGGTCCAATCCAACACATGTGATGGATCCGGCTCATACTTCCGAAGCATACTCACATGAAACACGTCATGTACTCCGGACAACTGCGGTGGTAAAGCTAAACGATAAGCAGCCTCGCCAATCCTCTCAAGGATCTCAAAAGGACCAATGAACCGAGGGGACAACTTCCCGCTTTTCCCAAACCTCATCAATCCCCGCCTAGGTGATATCTTCAGAAATACATGATCACCCACCTCAAACACCAAAGGTCTCCTCCTACGGTCGGCATAAGATTTCTGACGACTCTGGGCTGTAACGAGCCTCTTACGGATAAGCTCAACTTTCTCCGTCGTTTCCCTCACTAACTCCGGACCCAACAGAGGTGCATCACCCACCTCGGCCCAACAAACAGGAGATCTACACGGTCGGCCATACAAGGCCTCAAATGGTGCCATACCGATACTAGACTGGAAACTGTTGTTGTAGGCAAACTCCACTAATGGCAAGTGCTTCTCCCACGACCCGCTAAAGTCAAGAACACAACCCCGAAGCATATCCTCAAGGATCTGAATAGTACGCTCGGACTGCCCATCAGTCTGAGGATGATAAGCTGTGCTAAAGGTCAACTTAGTGCCTAAGGCACTCTGCAAGCTCTGCCACAATCTGGCAGTAAAACGAGGATCTCTATCCGAGACGATCGTCACTGGGACCCCGTGCAACCTCACTATGTCCCGAATGTACAAGTCGGCAAGATGATCTACCGAATCTCTCACGCGCATAGGGATGAAGTGAGCCGACTTAGTTAACCGGTCTACAACCACCCAAATAGCATCATTACCCCGCTGAGTCCTCGGAAGACCTACAACGAAGTCCATAGTGACATGCTCCCACTTCCACTCGGCAATAGGCAAGGGTTGCAACAAACCCGCTGGCCTCTGATGCTCGGCTTTCACTTGCTGACAAGTAAGGCACTTAGACACGAAAGCTGCCACATCTCTCTTCATACCCCGCCACCAAAACTGGCGACCCAAATCCGATACATCTTAGTGCCTCCCGGATGCACCGCAAGGCGCGAATGATGAAACTCTCGGAGTACCTCCTCTCGGCAAGACTCCGGCACAAACAGACGGTCTCGGTATCTCACACTCAGGTCGGGATACACCGTCAAACCCTTCTCAACCTTCCCACTGGAGATCTTCTCTCGGAGGGATTCTACCTCAAGGTCACCCCTCTGAGCCTCTAACACTCGAGTCACAAGTGTAGGCTGCGCAACAACAGAAAACAAGGCCGCAGCCTCAACGGATTCGCCCAGAAGCAAATCAAACTCCCCAAGTGCACCCAACATCTCCCACTCGGATGGCTATACTAGCTATCACCAACAGATTTCCTGCTAAGGGCATCGGCCACACATTGGCCTTCCCGGATGATAATGCAACTCGAAGTCATAATCCTCAATGAACTCCATCCACCTCCTCTGCCTCAAGTTCAAGTCTTTCTGTGTAAACAGATATTTCAGACTCTTATGATCCGAGAATACCTCGAACCTCTCACCGTAAAGATAATGCCTCCAAATCTTCAAGGCAAATATCACAGCTGCTAACTCTAAATCATGCGTAGGGTAATTCTTCTCGTGAATTTTCAACTGACGTGAGCCATAGGCAACCACTTTCCCCTCTTGCATCAACACACAACCCAGACCCTCTCGTGAGGCGTCACAATAGACTGCATAACCCAACCCTCTCTCCGGAATAATCAAGACTGGAGCGGTGGTCAGTCTAACTTTCAACTCCTGGAACGACTTTTCACAAGTCTCACTCCATACAAATTTGACTCCCTTCCGAGTCAATCTAGTCAAAGGCGAAGCTAACCTGGAGAAATCCTTCACAAACCGGCGATAATACCCAGCTAATCCCAGAAAACTGCGGATCTCAAACACACTCTTAGGCTGTGCCCAATCTTGCACTGCCTCAGTCTTGGATGTATCAACAGACACTCCTTCCCCAGAAACTACATGGCCTAAGAACTTGACCTCTTCTAGCCAGAACTCACACTTCCCAAACTTAGCATAAAGCTTATGGGCTCTAAGTAACTCAAGCACCACTCTCAAGTGTTCCTTGTGCTCCTCCTCCGAAGGTGAATAGATAAGGATGTCGTCCACGAAGACGACTACAAAACGATCTAAGAATTCCCGGAATATCCGGTTCATCAAATCCATAAACACTGCCGGTGCATTGGTGAGCCCAAATGGCATCACCAAAAACTCATAGTGGCCATACCGCGTACGGAATGCCGTCTTCGGAATATCCTCCTCCCTGACCCTCAACTGGTGGTAACCCGATCTCAAATCTATCTTAGAGAAACAACGGGAACCCTTCAACTGGTCGAACAGATCATCTATACGAGGCATAGGGTACTTATTCTTAACCGTAGCCCGATTCAATTTCCGGTAATCTATACAAAGTCTCAAAGCACCACCTTTCTTTTTAACAAAGAGGGCCGGTGCTCCCCACGGCGAAACACTAGGACGGATATAGCCCTTATCTAGCAACTCCTGGAGCTGAATCTTCAACTCAACTAACTCGGCTGGGGCAAAACGATAAGGTGCCATAGAAATTGGCGCCGTGCCGGGCACTAGGTCAATAGAGAACTCAATCTCTCGATGCGGTGGCAAACCAACAAGATCCTCGGGAAAGACGTGAGTACTCACAAACCACCCTTGGCAACACAATCTGGGTCTCATCACACTCACTCTCAAAGCTAGCAAGTAGACCACTAAGCTCACTCCGCCCTCGCGAATCATACCCCGGTGGCAAAACACTACCAACCCGGTCCCCCAGAAAATGAAAACACTCTCCGCCCACGGTACAACAAGTGACCCTCTCGGTAGCAATCAATAACTGCCCGGTATGACGATAACCAGTCCATACCCAAAATAACATCAAAGCCCTTCATGGGCATAACTACAAAAGGAAACGGAAGTCTATGATAGTCGACCTCTATATCACAACCCCTAACACCTTGTTTCAAGATCAATTCACCCCCAAGGGGTGACACTACACAAATAGGAGATGCTAACTGTGCTAACTCCAACTCCAAAACAGATGCAAATGCAGCAGACACAAAGGAATGAGATGCACCCGTATCAATCAAAACACTAGCAACCGAATTGCAAAACAAGAAGGTACCTCTCACAACAGATGGAGCCGGTACAAGATCCTGCGTGGTAACAGCATACACGCGCCCAGATGGTCTCTGATCAACCTGCTCACCCCTAGGAGCATAAGACTGCTGCACAGACTGGGACGATGAAGCCCCCTGATTGGCCCTCGAGGCCTGACCCGACTGAGCTGGCTGCTGACCCTGAGTCTGCCTCAAACCAGATGCACCAGGTGTGCCACCCAACTGCGGGCAATACCTCTTCATGTGCCCTGCCTGACCGCACTGAAAACAAGAGAGCGGCTGGCCTCTACCCTGACTCTGGCTCTGAGATCGAGCCGAAGATGATGCTGCTCTCTGTACTCCCCCCTCTGAGGACAAACTGGAGACTTGTGGCCCAGCTGGCCACACTTGAAACAGGTAATGTCTCCCTGGCTGCCTTTCCCGAACTAGCACTCGGCACAGGAAAAGTCGATCTAGAAAAGCTACCCTGAGACTGCTGAGGGTTAAAACCCTTCTGTCTCCTACCATCACTCTGGCCATCCTGACTCCTCTTGGAGCCTTTCTGCCCTTCCTCCTCCTCCTGCATCATGATCTCCATATGGGCGGCAGCATCAACCATACGCCCATACTCCCGAATCATAGTTCCCCCAACTCTCAACTTGAGGCCACGCCTCAATTTCTTCTCGAACTCAATACAACGGCGTTCCTCAGACGCCACCAACTCAAGTGCAAACCTGGACAAGCTAGTAAATGCAGCCTCAAACTTGGCCACCGAAGAACTCGACTGCTTCAGCTGACAGAACTGGTCTCTCAGCTTCTCCCTAACTACTGGAGATAAGAACCGCTCCTGGAAAGCATTCACGAAAGCCTCCCATGTACCTCCTATGCGACCCTTAGAGAACTTCCACCACTGACCCGCATCACCCTTCAGCTGGAAAGATGCCACGGTCACTTTAAACCCCTCGTCCTCGATGCCAAGCATCTCAAACGTCTTCGTTGTCTGTTCGAGCCATTCATCTGCCTTAAGCGGCTCTTTAGGATCACCCACAAATTCATCCGGATTAGACTGGAAGAACTCCCTCTTCAGAAAGGCAGGTCCAGCATCCGCAACAACTACCTGGGCTTGATTCTCAGCCCTAAGAATGCCTACTGACTCCCTGAATGCCCCTGCTATCTCTCGGGCTAAAGCGCCCATAGCCTGCTAGCCTACTGGCTCGGCCACATTGGCCTGGCCGACTCCCTCCTGTACTGCCGGAATCTCCTCTGGCACAGGCACCTCCTGCCTACCCGGCCTACCACGCCTACCGCGTCCTCGTCCTCGTCCTGACATCCTAATAAAGGAAACAAAGACGTTAGCACATTAATAAATGTGCCGAAATTAAACATTCGCGTCCTAATGCATTGGACAACAATAATTCATTCCACGTAAGCACATAATCACATAAGCACCTACGAATTTCATTCCTGGATGATAATAGTCCCGAAGCGTTACTATAGTTCCGGTTGGAAGCAGCATTGATCAAGTGCCTTTCCAACAAGACTACTAGAAACTCAAGGGTCCAATTAACATCCTAGAAACTACGTTCCATACCCACATAATCACATAAACATGTTATCATATAAGCATATAACATTTCACTAAGTCTCTATCAAACGAGACGAACCCATTGTGATACTAATCACTTCCCACGTACCCAAAGTATTCAAACCCGGTACGCTCTGATACCAAGTTGTAACGCCCTCAAAATAAACCCCTATATATATTTATCAATGACATGCAATATTTAAAGAAAACAATTCATTATCTCATTCATCAGAGTATTACTAAATAAAAGCATTACATGTAACATCAAATTAAATGCCCTACGGGCTTACATCTTTCTAAGCCAACACTTGGACACAAAAATTTGAGTTCTAACTCAAATACAAGTAAAGCCCTAGGCTTGAATGTTTACATGTACTATCAAATAAAAACAAATAACTAAAGATAGTCTTCAAAATCCAAATCCTTCCAAGCTAAGTCCTTGGAGGTAGCTTATCACCTGAACCTGAAAATGATGTTCCCATATAGGGTGAGCCACAGCCCAGTAGAAATATACTAAACCAAATATAAGCATTGAATAAAGCAATAGCATTCAATAGATGGTTAACCAAGATAATCAATTATATCATTATACAGTCTCATGACACTAATGTCTATGACACGTTTCACTTTCCATTATTATCAATATGGCTCAGAACCTGGCCAAACTTACAACAGTGAACTATATCATATTCACATTACTTCCAATATCAACAAAACAAATGAGACTCAGGCTCATATCAAAACACTTCATACTTCCCGTTTGATACACATTTTAGTGCTGTATCAATAACATGTAAAAACACTTCAATATCAATAAGCACACATAATAGTGATGCTAATGGAGTCCATCCCCTATCTCCTCCCAAACAAAATCCGGTTTAGAGGTCCATCCCCTATCTTCCCCTAAACCGTGGAGTACATCCCCTATCTCCTCCCACACAATATGCAAATGCAATGCTCAATCAATACACGTATTTTCTGTATTAATTCAATAGTCAAAATTAATGACTTAACCAATGTGATTAGTTTCAGTTACCCTATCCACATGCAATGTCTACAACAATCACGACTATCCTCCACCGATAGCCCAAAACAGTTATTTCTAGACTGGAAATAAATATCAACAATTCAATAGGCGAGTGATTTAAATTATCCAACTACACCATTAAATCAATAAATTCCTCAATTCACCTTAAATTAATTATACAAATTAATTTATTAAAATAATTAGGGTTTTTCCCAAAATTTCCAAAATACCCCAACATATCAAAATACCAAAACTTAGAACAAAACCTATAAGATGGAGTAGGAAATCCCTACCTCGAAGAAAATAACCCGAATGGAGAAGATGGAGATGATGACCCAAATCCAAAGTGCTCCAAATCCTCTCTTTTTCAGATTAAAAGAAAGCCCTCGCGAAGCTCTACCTTTCTTCCAAAGGAACTAGGGTAGAAGACCACTGGGAATAGATCAAATCTTAGAGAGAAGGAAGGTAAGAGTAGAGAGAGAAACTCTCAAGGGGCGGTTTTTAAAAGTTGAGAGAAAAAGTAGGTCAAAAAGTGATCCAAAAAGTGAAATCTCGGACTGATGTAGTCGACTCCCCGCTCGAGCGTCACTTACAGACTCCCGCTCGAGCGTCCAAACTCCCGCTCAAGCGTCGAATACGCACTCCCAGTACTTTTGCAGAACCAGGTCCCCGCTCGAGCGTCTAACTCCCCGCTCGAGCGACAATCACACACTTCCGCTCGAGTGTCCAATCCCACGCTCGAGCGTCCAACACTGCACAGGAAATACTGGATGGGTGATATTCCCGCTCGAGTGCCAAAACCCCCACTCGAGCGGACAAGCAACAAAAGGGTCCCCGCTCGAGCGTCAAACTCCCCGCTCGAGCGGACAGGTCAAAATCTGGGCAACTAGTTTTGGCATCTAAACTCAACCGACCTGTCACAAACCTGCCCAACACATCCTATAACTCAAAAATAAGAAATTAAAGGATGATAACAACAATTTGATAACAACGGAATCTACGGAACATAAGTCCTGATACAACAATCAAAAGGAAAAGACCGGGGTCGCTATATGAAATAGCAAGTTATGAAAAAGTATTAATTTTGCAATCTTAATGATACATCAAAGTTTCCATAAATTCAGGACTGTTTGCAATCCTCAAACCAATGCTCACTTCCCATCCCATCATTTACCTTAGTGTTAAATGATTTTCGTAATGAGAGGAGAAGAAGTGGAAAAAGGCAAGAATAAGAGGTATGCTCGTCCTCAAAGGCACAATGTAAATAATATTGAGATCAAAATGTAGTTGAATACAAATGTAATTTATCGAAAAACATACCAAAAACTTGGACACTGAGAAATAACCCCCCCAGGCATAGGTATATCTATTGTTTTTAAAACACTTCCAACAATTTTCTTGGTATCATACACTCCATAGAACTCAATTAAAAATAACAACCCCTAGGCACGGGTATATATATTTGTTGTTTAATAAAAAATATTCCGTTTTCACTATTCATTCGTTACCAAATAATACCAATCAAAGCTATTGTACATATATCAATACTCTACAATAAAATAAAAAAATAAGAAATAATAAAAATTACCAAACACCAAATGAAGCACACCAGTTAGTGCTATGCAATCCTTAAAAATAGAATTCAAAATTAAATAACAAACAATGCACACCAGCCAGCACTCTGCAATACAAAAAAAATAAATTTAAAATAAATAATAAACAATGCACACTAGCCAGTGCTTTGCAATCTCAAAAAAGAAAAAGAAAAATTAAAGTGAAACCTTATAGAAGAAGAGATTCGAGACTTTCCAAACTTGAATATGAGATTGAAATTGTCTTAAACAACTGTCACTTGGAGAAAATAGAAGATTTTATTAGAAGGAACTTACAGAGGGGAAAAGAAGTGTGTTTAAAAAATATAAATAAAAAAAGACCACCTACTTTAATGTGTGGTACACCATTGATGTGTCACATAGAACTAATGTAAGAAAGTGTGATAATGATATGAACAGTTCTAATTGATTATAAGCGATGGACAATTTCAAAAAAAAAAAAATTTTATATAGAAGTGAATGTCTCTATTTAATCAGATAGACCCAAAATAGCAATGGAATAAAAATTGTCTCAATATCTTACCATATTGTGACCAAATGTACTGGAAGAATTTTCTGCTTCATTTGGTTCAATGTTCAGCTTCAGATTAGACCACAACAAAGTTTTAAAAAAATAAATAAATGACAAATTTTATCCTAAGATGTTTTATGTATCATCAAATAAAATATTCAAACAAAATTCTGACTTCAAAGATACAAAAGTTTCATAATAGTGCAACCAAAAGATGTAAATTAGTCCATACCCTCCTAAAGCACATGAAATAAACAAAATGGGTTGAAGCAGATTCTTTAGGGTAGTTAACAATCAATGGCTAAGAACTTGAAATGTCCGAGAATATCAATTTAAATTTAGATAGGGATTTGAAAATGAAAAAGAAAAGATGAGGGAAATATAAAGTTGTTATGATTCAAACACAACCTTACATATCTAAGCATAATTATTTTTGTTGATGGAATGATACCAATACATGTTTTATAGAGGGGCCAATTTGAGAAAGAATAGACAAATACCTGCTCTTTACAAATATCAATTAGTAACCAAACAAATGTGACATTTCAATCCACAAATGTAAGTGCCAAAAAGCATGGAAAATCACTTCTATGAACATATGAAGAAACAAACCAAGCTGAAGGTAGTAAATAGCAATTAAGCACAATCACTGTTTCAACCTTCCATACTGAGCGACAATTTTTGAACATGAAAAATCCATTCATAGAAAAAGACTCATCTCATCTCAGAGCAGAAAAACAAATAGAAGTCACCCATTCATAGAAACTCATTTCATTGAAAAAGACTTATCTCATCTCATAGGAACCTATTTCATATTCATATAAATGAAATCAAAATAATAAAGAAACACAAACAATTATGGCCAACTTCTCTGCACTCCTCTTTCAGTTATCCATAAAGAAATTGAAGAAAAAAAAATTCAATCAACACTACATAAACAAACCTGCTAAATGGTAGCTAAAATGACTCATGACAAATAATAGGGAACTATAATTAGACCAAGCAACCACATGACAAAACAAATGTTTTGCAATAAGAAATGAGTAATTTAATTCCCAATGAAAGCCAAGCATCCTATTAAAGAATTAGGATTCCTTTAATGGGTTAACATGGTACACTAAATGCTACGAACAGCAGCTGCAAAAAAAAAAAAAAAAAAAAAAAAAAAAAAAAAAAAGGGGGCTCAAACTATTCAAATCCACCCATAAGCAAAATATGAAACCAACCTTTTGTTCATTTAATTTGCTCATAGGAAGCAGCCAACCCATTGCCACAACAAAAACAAAATTTAGATTAAAAAAAAAATTGATTCCCAGTAAAAGCCATCAAAACCATCACATACTGTCAAAGACACACACTCACACACAACATCACATAACTTCACAGCTTCCTGGGCAAAGTCACACACACACACAGCATCACATAACACAACATATAATATTGTCAAATTTTAGTTCCAAAACTGAATCTAAATTGGGGCATTTTACCTGACATCACAGACTAGTTCCACCACATCACAGATTAGTTCCATAACACTGCGATTTCGTTGTCCTCATATTCCAAGAGGTTAAAAAGGAGAAGACAAAAATAGAAAGGAAAAAGGAACCTACAACTTTAGTTTTCTCTTAAATAAAATGTAAATTTATAAATCCTGAAAATATATGAGCAAAAAAAACAATTTAAGAGACAATTAGATATCAATTTTGATTTTGACAATAGGGGATTCCAAAACTTAGCACAAAATTATTCCCAAAATAACTCAAAATTTACCAAAATTTAGCGATAAAACAAACTAATTAAAATACAAATCCAGCATAATTAATTACAAATCTAATTAATTAAGGTTTCCAGCAACTTTTCCCATGGTTTCAACATATCTGGCATAACTAACTAATTAAAATACCTGTTTGGGATAACATCTCCACCAAACCAAGACACTGAAATAGAGCCAGCAAGATCAAGACGAATATCCACAACCTTTATCTGCTCCATTGTCGCCGTTGAAGTCGTTGCACCATATGACGCAGAAAACATAATGGTGCTTAAAGATAGAGCAGAAAAAATAAAAAGAGACACATTAATAGTGCTCGAACAAATAACCCAAGTCAATTAAGAAAAATAACAATTAAGAACATCAACACTTGTTCTTGAGTACAAAACCCAATAAAAAAAATTAATTTTGATCAAAATACAATCATAACAGACCTTTCAGTCAAACCCAAAAATGACAGTAACCAAAATTCCATTTTCTTTACTTCTGCCGCCACTTTCTTGGCAACCAAACAGGACAGAAATATTTTTGTAGAACTACATCTAATAAAAAGAATGGTTTCTATGATGGTAACAAAATAAATAAATAAATAATCAAAGAAAGAAAGAAAGAAAAACAAACCCAAATGCAAAAGGGGAAAAAAAAAGTATGTGAATCATAAAATAAATAATTAAAATTATCAAAATGAGACACGGATTGAGATGAGTAATGAAAGTGGACAGACATGAGCACGTGAGTGATGACATCACCATCGTCAATATCTATGAGTTGTGTCCACCATGCTGTGGTTGCAATTAGTTATCTATTCAAATCAATAAAAAGAAAAAAAAAAAAAGAAAAATGTTAAAAAATAATCTTTTAGACTGCTGGTAATATTAAAAAATAATGTAAAAAAATATATTGAAATATATAAAAAAAAAAAAAACTATTTTAACATTTTGTGATTTTTAATCACAGTAAATCAAAGAAAAACCATCTACTCAAAGTTGTCTCTACATAAACTTGTTACAAAGATTGACAGGATATATAACTTTGTTGTTTTATAATATTTTAAAAAATTAATAAATGTCTCCCTAATATACGTTTCCCTAATGTTTTTTTAAATAAAAGCTTAAAATTATTTAATTTTTTTATCGAAGCGACTTGTTACAACTTAAATCTTTCCCTTAAGTTTAATTTTCACTATTTAGTTTCACGTGTATTTTTGTCTCTCTCTCACACACTTTCTTGTTCTTCTTTTATTTCTATTTCTGTTTTATTTTTTTGTTTTGGTTTTGTTATCAATTTGATCTCTATTTTGATTTCTTCTTCCTTTTTTCCATACCTATTTCAAAACTTCATTTTTGTTTTAATTCTTTCTCCTTTTCTTATTTCTATATTTTGGTTCTTTCTTTTTTCTTCTTATTCTTCATCAATCTTTTAAAAATTAAAAATATTTGCAAAAATTGAACAACCAGTTTAAGGAGGATGTGATGGAGTTACTTATTATTAACTTTGCTTCATATTCTAGGATGGTTATATGTTTTTCAAAATTGAAGATATTTGCAAGTGTCTATATAAAGTTTTTCTCAATAACTTGCGAAGTAAGAAAACTGAATTTGAAATTTCAATTGTAAAATTATGAGATTTATACTCTTGAACAACTTTTGGTCAAAATAAAAATGTATGATAATCGCCTAGTAGGCCGATAGTAGTACATTGTTTGGAACGCAGTAAGGGCCAAGGAAAAAAAAGGCTTGAGCAACCTATGGTACTGATAATAATGATGAAGGGCTCTATCTATGTCCTATCATTGTAAAAATAAGATTATAATAAATGAGTGTGACAGAACAATGGTTGCGTTCTCAAAATGGAAGCGGTTTTTTGTTTTGGTAAGATAGGACAAAAGGTATTTTAGGACCACTATCAATCATCCTTTCTATGGATACAAGTCTTTGCCGGTTAGACAAGAGGATAACAAGTTATAAATTTTATGTCAATAGGATAAGTATTTCTATAACTATCAAATTCATAAATGAAGTAATGAATGCTGGCATTACAATCCCAGCCACCACAACAAAATAATGCACGTTAAATAAAAATATATAATGATATAATTTTGTGATATTTTTCACATTTTGTATTGATGAAAATTAATATTGCATTTCACATGTTTTTTACAAAAATTTCTTAATTATATATCTATTCTATTATTATTATTATTTTTTTTTTTGATCAGCAAAGAAAGAACTTTATTGATGAAAACAGAAGGAATTACATCAATAAAGAAGGGAAAAGAGGCGCTAGAGGTTAGAGAGAAACCAACCACAAGCAACATTACAGCCACACAGAAACATAACAACCACTGCTAGAACAACAGTGCTGAAGAAACATAACAACCACTGCTAGAAGCTTTCCCAAAAGTAGCAGAACATCAGTGCTGAAGTAGAATACAGCCAATGCTAACATAGTAGAATTCACCACTGCTGGAAACATCCTACCAGCCAAACAACCACTGCTGGAGCATTCATAGCTGAGATGTCCAACTAGCCAACCCAATCAACCAAACATGGCACTACTGTGAAACTGAAGTATAGCACACACTAACTGAATCTGCAGGATTCACCACAAAACTGAGACGTCCTACCAGTAGAAATTTGAACTCAGAATCTGCAGAAATCACCACTGCTGGAGCATTCGAAGCTGAGATGTCCTGCTAGCCAACCCAACCAACCCAACATGGCACTACTGTGAATCTAAAGCAGAGTGTAAACACTAACAGAACAGAGACAGTTTGAGGCACAAACAGACCAGACAGCAGCAGCAGAGTGTAACAGCTGAAAAACCTATTATTCAGGTGAAGCTCCTGATGTTCCTCCAGTTGCAGACAATGTCCGAGACTGAAAAGGGGAAATCTTTGATAGAGGCCTTTAGCCAATAAGCTAACCTGACTTTGATTAGGTCCCACAGTTCCACTGGATTAGGGTGAGCATTAGAAAATACACACTCGTTTCTATGCTTCCAAAGAGACCAAAGAACAACCAATGGGATGGACCTCCAAACTTTGGAAGTAAAGCCCCTAAACTTCCTACTCATCCACCAGTTAAGTAACTCGGCTGCAGAGTATGGGATGCACCAAAGGATTCCCCAGTCAGATATCACAGCAGACCAAATGGACCAAGAGAAAGGACAATGAAGCAAAGCATGACTGGCAGATTCAACAGCAGAATTACAAAAAGTGCAGGAGGTTGATACATTGGAACCAAGGATGCCACGGTTGTGAAGAAAATCTGCGGTTTTAACTCTATTTCTCCAGGCAAGCCAACCAAAGAAATGGACTTTAGGGGGTAATAAGTTGCACCAAATAAATTTGGTAATGGGAAGATCAGGCCCCAGGAGAGAGGTGCTATGGGAATAAAGAGAAGCTGCAGAGAAGGGACCAGAAGTAGAAGAGGACCAGACCAAACTATCCATACACCCAGTGCTTGGTGAAGGAGCAGAGGCCAACACACTAAGCAGTCTAGATTCATCCGGCAATTCCCAGGCATACAAGGCTCTTCTGAAGTTGTATTATATAATATCCATTCTATTATATAATACAAAAGCCTGAGATGTTGTTGACACTTTTTTGTCATAAATTTTTATTCCCAAATTACCCACAATTCAAATTCTTCTGTAACTGTCAATTTCAACTCATAAGGAAATTTTAAGCACACCCATGTAGGTGTGCACAACATCTAGTATATATATATGCCCATTTGCCACCTAATAGTTATATACAAAATTTCATTTCTTCAAAGACATGTTAATCTTATGTATTTTCATCTCACGTTCTCATGGTGATATGATAACTTGAACAGGTTTATGAAGTTGATTTTGTGATCCTTTGCGTGGGAAGGTTTAGTGGGATTCCAAACATTCCAGAATTTCCTCCAGGGAAGGGTCCTCACATCAGACTGCTAAAGAATTGGTCTGAGGAAAGCGTGTCGCCATCATCGGCCTCCAGAAATCAGCACTTGACATTACCATGGAGTGCTCCACAGCAAATGGTGAGAATTGAGAACACCACACAAAAAAGAAAAACACTCAGAATTTTTCAGATCATTTGGTTTTGCACCCCCTCTTTCCGTTGTGCACAGTATGGGTTGGCCCCAGGCCAGCCTGCCCGGCCAGGCCAGTCTGACTTTTACCTAACCCAAGCTTGTACCTCAAACAGGCTGGGCTAGAGCTGGGGCTAGGTCTTGAAACCTGAACATGCTCGATAGTCCAATTCATTGGCCAGTGAGAGGCAATCTACGTGCCTAGCCCGCTAGCCCAAGAGAAATAATAATAAAAAGTAAATCTTTGTTTATTTGAACAACATTTTCCGACAAAAGATATTTCTCACAGAAAATATTTTCCTATGTTTGGTTGTGAACTAATGTATGTGGTACTACCAATAGTGGCAGTGGTGAGGTGGCGGTGGTGGTGCCATGGTAGAAGTGGCAACAATGGTGGTAATATGGTGGTATTAGTAAAATTTTAGTCTGAAAAACTTTTACTTTTTAAAAGAAGAAAATATTTTCTGCCCAAAAAAGTTAGATTTCACTGGTTCACAAAAAATATTTTTGTTGACTTTCGTTTTTTGTCATACCAAAAGCCAAAAAAATATATATATATATTTTCCACTGAACAAATCTTAGCTAGTCGGGCTTAACCCACAACCCAGTCTGTTAGTCCGTCTCAACTAACCATTGCACAAAGTTTGGGCCTAAGGTTTCTTGCTTTCGGCCAGTTGGCCAGCGTGGCCTGCCAAGAAAAGCTCGTCAGGTATGCTTGGGCACTAATTTCACAAGTTGGGCCAGCCTGACCAAACCCAATGTTGACCCTTAGTGCACAATACGGTCAACTTCGCAGAGCTGCTCTGAACAATTTCGTAACATCATTTTCATTTGCAAGGTTGTGTTTGTTATCCATGTTTTCATTTTTTATTTTTTATTTTTGGGTTGATTTACAAGGGTGGATCATCCATTTACAGTGATATACAGAACCGAACACTGGAACATCCCTGTCTACCAGCCATGGGTATGGTGGTACTTCCCATAGCATATCTTTACCTTAATCGCCTCTCTGAACTATCGGTTCACAAGCTAGGTGAGGGGTTTCTCCTCAGTCTCCTGGCAACATTGCTTTCACCTCTGGTAACCTCTCTCTCCTAATTCACAGTTCCCAGATATTAAATTCAATCCTCTAAATAATTAACCTATTTTAAATAACAGAGATGGGCGTTTTTGAAATTCGTCAAAACTCAATACAACACAAGCTTCGTCTTGCTCAGTTCAGTATGGTCCCAAAACACAGTTTCGTACAAGAACTAAACTCTTGTTTGATCTCAACTGCCAGAGGACTTCTACAATCGGGTTGAGAAGGGAAGCATCAAATTGAAGAAAGCTTCAAGTTTCAGTTTCTGCGAAGGAGGCATTTTGGTTGATGGTGACACTGAAGCTGTAGAGACAGACATGGTCATATTGGCTACTGGGTTCAAGGGTGTTGAAAAGCTCAAAGACATTCTTGTGTCCCCAACCTTTTAGGACCACATAGCAGGGTCACCCGATAAAACAGTACCTCTACAGGTTAGCATCTAACATCATACAACATCATGCAATGCAATATAAGTATAGATTGATATCTAAGCATTGCATAGGGGTTGATATCACAGTTCTAAATCACAAGAGAAGCATAACAATACTAACTTTTTGTATTAAAAAGGAATGCATTCATCCCCGAATTCCACAGCTAGCGGTAATTGGATTCTCAGAGAGTGTAGCAAACCTGTATACTTCGGAGATAAGGTGTTGATGGCTAGCAGAGCTTCTTGATGGCACATTCAAGCTACCCACATTAAAGAGATGGAAAAAGATGTATTGGAATGGGATAAATACATGAAGCGGTACTCTGACAAGTACTACCGGAGATCTTGCATTGGTGCCCTTCATATATGGCACAATGATCTACTCTGCAAGGACATAGGATGGAACCCTAAGAGGAAGAAGGGATTCATTGCTGAGTTGATCGACCTTACGGCCCAACGGATTATGCTCAACCTTAAAGCTAAAGCTCAAGGTGTGCTAAAAAAAGGTGTTGGTGTGCTATGGGTGGTTTAATTATTTCATTTGGTTGGTTCAAGTCATTTGACTTTCTTTTCTTTCTTTCCTTGTAAGAGGACTTCTTGTCCTCCCTTTGTATCTCCTTTTCATTATTAACAAACACTTTTTGTTGCTGATCCAAAAAAAAAAAACCCAACCATGAATGAAGTTGGAGAACTGGAAATTATGTTCCTAGTAAACAAACTAGGATTCAAACAACCATGAACACAGCTGGATTTCGAAAATGCATACATCCAAACTGAACCAACACTTCCTTTTGGTTAAACCGTCGAGGCTTAACGAGAGAGAGAGAGAGAGAGAGAGAGAGAGAGATTTCCAAGACTATTAGAAGTATTCTCATTGTAACATTTGAAAACCAAAAAGTGGGCATCAGTACATAAACAAGAAATTTTCAATTTAAATGTAGTTTCACTTTTTGGTGTTGAGAGAGAGAGAGAGAGAGATTTCCAAGGCTCTGGTAAAAGTGTTCTCATTGTAACATTTGAAAACCAAAAAGTGGGCATCAGCCCACAGGACTAAATCATCAAATAGCATTACCCACCATTTTAGATAGGAACCAGGGATTACAAGTCATACTTAAAGAATGGATAATGACAAGCAATAGATTCCTGAATCCTGATTACACCCATCTCAAGCATTGATGCAAGATAGCTAAAAATTAGTAAATCAGTGACAATGGCAAAAACAAGACAAACAGGTAAAAACAGTAGGAAAAGCAACAACAAAAAGGCAGATTGTTTCAACTAATATAATATAGGGAAAGCAATGAACAAAAAACTACCAACCGCAGATCCCTTCAAGTCCTGATGCAGAAACCACCATGGACCATTTTTGGATGATATTCTGAACATGCAAGTGGAATAACAATTGATATCTATCGAAAAAAAGTACAAAAAGAAAGCGAAAGAAAGAGAGGACCGATAAATATACTATCCTAGTGAAAAATGCAAGAAAGAGGCAGCACAGTTCTTCAATAACATTGTCATCAAAATTGCACTAGAAAGCAGTAACAAAAATTTGAGCATGCCTTTAAACCACAAATATGTTCATGAAATTATTTATCAGAAAACCAACTCTAAACAACGTAATCAATGCCCTATCTCTCATATTACACCAGTTTTCAATTAAACTGAGATGGAGGTTCATGGTAAAAATAGAATAATCAGTCATAGACAAGAAAACACGAATTGCTAATGGAAATTTTTAAGAGACAACAGACATGTCATAATATCCTACAGTTTACCTGATATATCCTGCCAACGTACGCAGCCCCATAAAAAGAGCCTAGCCTGCCTACACACCACGAAGACCAAAAATTGAAGGAACATACAGCAGAAATGCAGAAGATATATACAGGACTGATTGCTACAGCATTGTTACTGGCATTTTCATCAATAGAAAAAGCACCAACATCAATCTTGTACATGGCATATCCAACAGGACCCTCCTCATGAAAGTAAAGAAAGTATATAGAATCCTCTTCGATCCTTGATTTCTTTGATGTCGAGTCCGGCTGGACACCCGAAACAGTCCTCTTCGTCGACATCAAGAAATAGGCACTGGAGAAAAGGGGTACACATGCCTAGGGGTGTGCAAAAATCCGAATTACCTGCGAATCCGCCCGGACCCACCCAATCCGCTAGTGCTACGGACGGTTTCGACCACTTTAACGGTCGGCTGCGGTTCTGTTTTAAAAATTTTCATCTATTTTCGGTTGGTGATCGAGTTTAAACAAAAAAAAAAAAAATTTATTATACTGACCGACCGGATTATATACAAATATATATAATACACTTTCATTATTATTATGTCAGAGCATTGATAAAGGTATTACCTTTATCTTAACTCAGCCCCACTATTCAAAATATAAATATTTTTTTATTAAAAAAATATTTCCAAGATAAATTGCACTTCTCCCAAGTGCAGAGACATTGACGTCTCACCAACCTCTGTCTCCTCCTCTCCTCAATTCTCTCACCCACTCTCTCCAATTCTCCATTACCTCTGTCTCTCTCAAAACATTAAAATCTTCTCTATGTATCTCTCTCTCTCTCTCTCGATTTACCTGATTGAACACTAAAATCCTAATCTTCAGCTTATAAATCTACCGAATTTGAAACTTTTCTCACAAAAGAGTGTCGATTGAAGAGATGCAAAGCGGGTAAGAACGATGGTGACATTGTGCCCTGGTAGAAAGGTAAGTTTCTCCTCTCTATTTTCAATTTTGTCCACTGTTTTCTATCATATCTAGTGTGTATGTAAGAGAGGTAGATTTGTATAGTTTGTGTGATTTTGTTTTGTGTATAATTGTTTGGTATTCATTTTGTAGGCGAGATGAATAGAAGCCATAAAAACTGAAATGGGGAATGAAAATCACTCAACTGAAAATCGCCCGCCAAACCGGACACCCGATGTACACGGTTTCGATCATTACCTCGAGCGAAATCGGATGAACATTTCTCTACCCGAAGCATGCCGGTTTAAGTGATGGTTCTATGATAAAACCAAGCCGACTCGACCCGTGCACCCCCCTACACATGCCTATATGCGAGTGTGTATTTGTAGGTGCGAACACGACAAAATGAACAAACAGGAGAGGGAAAAAAAAAAAAAAAGAGGAAAGAAAAATGACATGGCTGCTTGCAAGGAAATAAGAAAAGAGCATGCCTTTTTTTGTTGACCCAAATTCAATGGACAGTAGATCGAAACCCTAGGGTTGAGAACCGAGTTGTTCGTATGCATATACAATTCACTTTTTTTTCTTTTGGTTAATTATGACACCCCCCTAAAGTTTGCTTTTATTATAGATTTCCCCTCAAACATTTTAAAAATTACACAGACCTCCCGATCAATGTTTGTCTTTTAACTGAATGGTGGTTCTAAATGCACCCCAAAAGTTTGGTTAGGCACCCCATTACTTAAGACACCCAAAAAAAAAATTCAAAGTTTTGGAAATTTTGTTGAACACCCCAAAAAATCCCAATCTTACCCTCATTTATTCCAACAACCCATCACCACTTCCCCACCGCACTCTTCCGCCACTGCCACTGGCGTCCCCTTCTCTTGTCCTTTTCCTTCTCATCCCGCCGTCCACGGCCTCCTCTTCTCATTTTCTTCTCTTTCTTTCTAAACCCTAGATTTAAAGACCAAAGACCTTAGATCTAGGGTTTCGACATAGAAGATAGTGGAAGTGGGTTGTAGTGAATGAGAGGCTGTGAAAGGGGTTCGTGATGGGGAGAGGAGTTGAGTTGGGGGTGGCGGTTGGATTAGGGTTTTGCGGCGGAGAAAGAGATCATAGCAAAGAAGATGAAAAAGAAGATGAGTAGGTCGCTGTGGCGGGAGGAGACGGCGAGAAAAAGAAGCAGTGAGCGGTGGAAGAAGAAGAAGAGGGCAGGGAGGAGGAGGAATGGATCGCTATGGCAGAGAAGAAGGGGAAGAGGTGGCGGCGATGGGGAGGAAGTGGTGGCTTGCAGGTTGCGAAAAAAAGGGTTCGGGGGTTGACGATGAATTGGAAAGGGGCTGGGGTTGGGTGGGGGTTACGGTTTTAATTGGGTTTTTTGGTAATTATATTTAGGGATAGAATTGTATTTAAAAAAATAAGAATAAAGAGTGGGGTGTCCAACAAATAAATAAAAAATATACAATGACCAAAATACCCAAAACTAAAAAGTAGATATTACAATATTGTTCTAACTCTATTACACTCTTTTTCTCATCTTTCTTAAGATCAACAACCAAACTACTGCCACCATCACTCTCATTTCCATCTTTCACAACCACCATTACCATCCTACCCACCTCATACCATCTCCACCTCATTTTTACACTTCATCACGTTGAGAGAAGGTGGTGGAGTAAGTTTTCTTTTTTTCCCTTTTACTCTTGTACTCGTTTTTCCTCAATTAATAATTATTGCTTTAGGTCTATGAGAATAGAGGCATTTGAGAGGTTGGTTTTTTATATTATTTTAGTCACAATTGCATGTGTTGGATGAGGTGATTGAACTTGGTGTGCCAAGTGTGGAAGGTAACACATGGTTCCTATTATTTAGGTATATAACTCATGTATATCAATATACCAATAAAATCATTGTGTAGCTCGATTCAATTCATTTTAAATATAGGTCACACAGTATACGAGTTAAATCTAGACTACAATAATTTTTTTAATATTTTTATGTACACGTACATATCTTTAAGTTGTATTTTTTAAATAAAAAGTGAAATATTTGTGTCCGTTTTATTTGTTTGTCTAACAGCGAGTAGTGTCGTTACAAAAATCGAGATAGAATTTTTGTTGTCCCTAGAATTACTAAATATAGAATGCATTGTCTAAATGGTCCCGGATGATAATAGCTATCATGACTAAAAAATTATTAGATAATTGCAGTATGTCATGTAATATTACTAATGTGATTATGCGATTCACTCAATAAATAAAAGAACAAAAACACAACTCATCTTTTGTTTGTTAGTTTTTTTTGGGGGGTTAAGATGGGCATTCATTCATTAAACAGAAGAAACGTTGCAATACAAACGGGGGGATGCGTGACCCCACTAATGTCATCAATTAACAATTTAGCAATACATAAAGAAGGGAAAGTAAAAACATGAAAATCTTCATCCAGAAATAGTTCCAAGTTTGCAAAGGCATTCGTATATGAATTTGCTTCTCAATAGATATGACTAAAGATATAACTAAACATTGGTGATCCTATCTGAGCCATGTGCTAAGCTGATGATGTGTATCTAACTCACCCAACACAAGTTGTTTTATTATCAAAGTGCCGGGTTCAATATCCAATCATCTTTTGTTTTTCAATTAGATAAGACAACTAAGATAGATAGAAAAAATATATTTTTAACTATAAAATTTTGATATTACAAGACTATTAAATAATACCCATCATGTTTAAGTCAAGAATTGGAGGATGTCCATTTTCCTTTCAATAGTGTATATCATTTTATGGTCCTATGAACAAAAAAAGATGAAGATTGGGCATAAGAATAATTTGATGTCACTACCAGTAAGTGAATGTAAAATGTTGAATTCTTGCAATTGATGATTAACAGTGATCATTCACATCCATTCATAAAAGAAGCTCATTACAATCGTGGGCATACATTCCTACACGTAGAGCTACAAAAAATCAATTTAACTTCTCATGAAATCTTCATGTGCAAATCCTTCAAAATACAGGCACTTTTGTAGTTCCACCATCAACATAGGAAAGGTAGTTGATATCAATACATCAACTTCTGTATGGTTGATTAGCTTGCCCTATTCAAAAAAATATATTAAGTATTACTTATTATTGACAAACAATTATAATAATTGTTTTAAACAAATATTAACTAAATTAAAAAATAGTTAGCAACTTACATTCTTTTCCAATATGGGTGACCACATTTCTTCCAAAGCGAACAAGTTCCTCAAGAGTATTACCGCAATGACAATAGCTATATAACATCATTCAAGAGTATTACCGCAATGACAATAGCTATATAACATCATTCAACGGGCTGGGTTTTGGAATAAAATTATTCCAAATGCAATGGTTGGCAACATATCATTGCAAACGTATTTTTGTCACAGCTGAGTTGTGCCTTTGCTTATCAAGTCTTGATAGGAAATGCCATATGTTCCAAACATTTCTCATGAAGGTCAATCTTTCCTCTAATTCCCATAGGCTACAATGGTTGTGAACCAAGTTCTCATCAGTGTACTTGTCAAACAAAATAGCAGATGTGAACAAAATCACTTACAAATAAATTTAAATAAATGGTAATGTAAACAACCATCTTGACAAGGTATGAATGAAATCATCCAACTCTGAAGGCATCTGAACGAAATCTTCCTTCATTTGAGATTTGCAATGTCTAGCTCGCTTTCCATAACTCATCAAAGCATGTTACGGTCATTTCACGGACACAAAAGTGCCCAGGATAATGCCACAGATGAATACTATGTTGTTTATGAGAACTACTCAAGAAGTTTAAGAGCCTATGTCAACATTATGAAGAACCAGCCTAGAGTTTCAAATTGTTGACATGGACTCTTAAACTTCTTGAGTAGTTCTCATAAACAACATAATATTCATCTGTGGCATTATCCTGGAAGCTTTTGTGTCCGTGAAATGACCGTAACAGGCTTTGATGAGTTATGGAAAGCGAGCTAGACATCGCAATCTCAAATGCAAGAAGATTTCGTTCAGATGCCTTCAAAGCTGGATGACTTCATTCATACCTTGTCAAGATGGTTGTTTATATTACCATTTATTTAAATTTATTTATAAGTGATTTTGTTAACATTTGCTATTTTGTTTGACAAGTACACCAATGAGAACTTGGTTCATAACCATTGTTGCCTGTGGGAATCAGAAGAAAGATTGACCTTCATGAGAAATGTTTGGGACAGATGTCATTTCCTAGACTTGATAAGCAAAGGCACAACTCGGCTGTGGCAAAAATACGTCTGCAATGGTATGCGGCTAACCACTGCATTTGGAATAATTTTATTCCAAAACCCAACCCATTGAATGATGTATATAGCTATTGTCATTGCGGTAATACTCTTGAGGAACTTGTTCGCTTTGTAAGAAATGTGGTCACCCATATTGGAAATTATTCAAAAAATGTAAGTTGCTAATTATTTTCTAATTTAGTTAATACTGTTTAAAATAATTATTATAATTGTTTGTCAATAATAATTAATACTTAATATATTTTTTTGAATAAGGCAAGCTAATCAACCATACAGAAGTTGATGGATTGATATCAACTACCTTTCCTATGTTGATGGTGGAACTACAAAAATGTCTGTATTTTGAAGGATTTGAACATAAAGATTTCATGAGATGTTAAATTGATTTTATGTAGCTCTTCATGTAGGAATGTATGCCCACAATTGTAATGAACTTCTTTTATGAATGGACGTGAATGATCAGTGTTAATCATCAATTGCAAGAATTAAGTATTTTACAGTCACTTACTGGTAAATTGATGTTAACTACCTTTCCTATATTGGTGGTGGAACTACAGAAGTGTCTGTATTTTGAAGGATTTGCACATGAAGATTTCATGAGAAGCTATATTGATTTTCTGTAGCTCTTCGTGTAGGAATGTATGCCCACGATTGTAATCAAATTCTTTTATAAATGGATGTGAATGATCAGTGTTAATCATCAATTGCAAGAATTCAACATTTTACATTCACTTACTGGTAGTAGCATCAAATTATTCTTATGCCCAATCTTCATCTTTTTTGTTCACAAGACCATAAAATGATATACACTCTTGGAAGGAAAATGGACATCCTCCAATTCTTGACTTAAACATGATGGGTATTATTTAATAGTCTTGTAATATCAAAATTTTACAGTTAAAAATATATTTTTTCTATCTATCTTAGTTAACTTATCTAATTGAAAGACAGAAGATGATTGGATATTGAAACTGGCACTTTGATGCTAAAACTACTTGTGCTGGGTGAGTTAGATACACATCATCAGCTTAGCACATGGCTCAGATAGGATCACCAATGTTTAGTTATATCTTTAGTCATATCTATTGAGAAGCAAATTCATATACGAATGCCTTTGCAAACTTGGAACTATTGCGGGATCAAGATTTTCATGTTTTTACTTTCCCTTCTTTATGTATTGCTAAATTGTTACTTGATGACATTAGAGGAGTCACGCATCCCCCGTTTGTACTGCAATGTTTCTTCTGTTTAATGAATGAATGCCCATCTTTACGCAAAAAAAACAAAACAAAACAAAACAAAACAAAATAAAAGATGATTTGTGTTTTTGCTGTTCTTTTATTTATTGAGTGAATCGCACAATCACATTAGTAATATTACATGATATACTACAATTATCTAATAATTTTTTAAACACCACAGCTATTATCATCCAGGACCATTTAGACAATGCATTCAGCAATTCTAGGGACGACAAAAATTCTATCTCGATTTTTGTAACAACACTACTCACTGTTAGACAAACAAATAAAAACAAACGGACACAAATATTTCACTTTTTATTTAAAGAATACAACTTAAAGATATGTACGTGTACATAAAAATATTTAAAAAATTATTGTGTAGTCTAGGTTTAACTCGTATACTGTGTGACCTACATTTAAAATGAATTAAATCGAGCTACACAATGATTTTATTGGTATATTGACGTACATGAGTTATATACCTAAATAATGAGAACCATGTGTTACCTTCCACACTTGGAACACCAAGTTCAACCACCTCATCCAACACAGGCAATTGTTTAAATACCTCTATGCTCATAGACCTAAAGCAATAATTATTAATTCAGGAAAAACGAGTACAAGAGTAAAAGGAAAAAAATAAAAAAGAAGGAAACTTACTGCTCCACCACCTTCTCTCAACGTGATGAAGTGTAAATATGAGGTAGAGATGGTATGAGGTGGGTAGGATGGTAAGGGGTGGGTAATGGTGGCCGTGAAAGATGGAAATGAGAATGATGGTGGCAGTAGTTGGCTTGTTGATCTTGAGAAAGATTAGAAGGTGTAATAGAGTTAGAGCAATATTGTAATATCAACTTTTTAGTTTTTGGTATTTTGGTGATTGTATATTTTTTGTTTATTTGTTGGACACCCCACTCTTTATTTTATTTTTTTTGAAATACAATTATATCCCTATATAAAATTACCAAAAAAACCCAATTCAAAACCCTAACCCCCACCCAACCTAGTTCCGGTGCCGCCGCCGCCGCCGCAACAATCACCGACAGCACCACAACTCCCCCTCTTCCCCATTCTCCAATACACCAGAATACATATCAGATACTGTAAAGAAGTATCCCAATTTTTTTTTAATTTTTTGAATTTCGGATATGTTTGGGATATGCGAGGATACTTCAAGGATACGCTTGGGATAATTTCGGGATACGGCAGTACAAAAAATTAATTTTAAAAACTTGTAATGAGAGAACAAAAGAGAAATTAATAGATCTGAACCCAAGAAATTAACAGCAAGGTTTCGTATCGAACCAGACGAACAAAGCCCGAGCACTAATGGATCAGAACAAGCATCAAGAGTCTTCAAGAAATGGAGGAAAATTAATTACGTGCAAAAATCGGGATGAAGAACAAGAAATTAATCTATTAACAACAAATCTACTGCTTACCTCGATAGATCTTTCAATTTCAAGCCCAGCTTTGACCAAGATTCACCCATGGCCTAAGAAAAGATGAGTTTTGAACCACATATCTCTGAATCGAAGATCGGAAGCCAATCGCTCAACAACGATCTAACTTGATCTGGAGACAGAATTCAAAGCTGAGAAATCACCCATGGCCTAACTTGATCTGTCGTCTTTCTTCCTCCTGTCTCCCTCGTTTTCTTCCTCCCTCTCTCTTGCTTCGTTTTCTTTTCTTTACCCCGCAGATGAAAGGGATGTTGATTTATTATAATACTAGCGTATGGCCATGGCTGATGGCCGTACGGCCTAAATAATGTTAAGATTATAATATAATTATAATTGTAATATTATTTAAATTTAATATTAAAATATAATTATAAAAATATATTTGATAGACTATACTCTATAATTTTAAACAAATCAAATATAAAAAGAATTAAATATCAAATAATGCACACCTTTTAATAATTTTTCTGTTGGTAAACCAAAACAGTAATAATTTTTCTCTGAATTTTATCTGTCATTTTTTTTTTAGTCTGTTGCAATTTGTTTCAACAATAACTAAAAAAAAAATTAAAAAAAGAGGAGGAATTTGCTTGAATCTGAGCCTTGAACACATATATGAGCTCAAATCTTTTTTTTTTTCTTTTATAAAAATTTAAAAAAATAAAAAAGGCCTCAGATCTATCTTACTCTCTTTCTCTCTTATCTGTTGAAAATATCTAAGTAGCAAATAAAGAAATGATAAAAGAGAGGACCTCTCATGTGAAGCAATTCATCAAGCATTTAGTAGACAAAGGAGAATAAGGTATATTTGTTGATCCAACTTACCAATTGCCAATATTGCTTAACTAAACAAATTAAAATCACAAATCTAACAAAGAAGCAGCAATAAATTGTAAACAACGTAAAATTAATTTTTTTCGATACAATAGTCAAAGATAAACAATTTCTCTAAAATTAATATTACTATATAACATTCTAATAATTTAATAGAAGACTTATTCCACACTATTTTAAGACTTTGAGTCATGTTGTTTAAACTCGTATGGTTTCCCATGAGTTTCACTTCGATAATTTGAGTTGTTCATTTTTTAAATCACACGTGTAGATTATTCAATAAAAAAAATTAGATCAATCTAATAACTGTAGACGCGTTAATTTATTATATTTATTTCTGAACAAATAAATAATCTAATTTTTAAATAATATTAATCATTTATTTTTTATTATAAAAAATGTTATAAACTAACATTATTATAATTATCAAATTAACTTAATTTTTTATAAATAATTATATAATATTATAAAAAATAAATAATTCAAATTATCAAACTATTAATCACAATTTTTTACTAGAAGACTTATTTTAAGTAATGTATTAATTATTTGATTTTTTTTTTTAAAGATAAGGATAAATGGATTTTTTTTTTCCCACAATTTACATTACTTATTTATTCATATGTATAAAAAAAATTATTATTTCATATTTTCTCAATCATATATTATTTTCAATTTTCAATTTTTATTTTCGAGTCATTAAACTTCTAATTGATGCATATTTAAAAAAATACAGGTTAATATATCTTACATAATTACAAAATTTTAAAAATAAATAAATATAGAAGTAAAAAAATCAAAATAAAAAATCTAATGGCCTTCCATAGAGAATGAAAGATTAAGAAATCATTTGACAATAATAAAACATCTAGTCAATAATTTTTAAAAATGGAGTGCAGTAATTTTGAATTTTTATCAAAAACATCTGCTCATTATAGAGATATTACATTCAGTAATATTACTTCTTATGGATTGATGCTCATTATAAAGATGCTTTGGGATCGAAATTGGAAATACATAGAAATGGGTATGGATATTGACCTCGTTTTGAACTCACGATCTCCAAATCAAACTCGAACTCGAACTCATGAACGCATTTCCTGATCGCGAAGTCGACCCAGCGAGCGAAATCGCTTCCAGATTGGAGCAATTCTGGAATTTGTTGGGTCCCAATCGGGTCTCAAGATCACGAACTTGATCTACAGAACCCAAATCCAAATTCGTTGTGAAGGTCCAGAGGTTTCTCCATCTGAAAATATCAAAAAAGATAAAGAACAATTGCAAGAACAATTGAAAAGTGATCTTACCTGGAGAGCAGAAGAAGAACAAGGCTGGAGAGCAGAGAGATAAAAGAGGGATGGGTGAGAACAAAGAAGGGAGGAGATAAAGATTGTTCAAAAACATCTGTAAAAACATCATCAAAATTTTTTAATTTTTTATAAAAATGGAGTGCAGTAATTTTGAACATTTTGAATTTTTATAAAACATCTGGTCAATAATTTTTAAAAATGGAGTGCAGTAATTTTGAATTTTTATCAAAAACATCTGCTCATTATAGAGATATTACATTCAGTAATATTACTTCTTATGGATTGATGCTCATTATAAAGATGCTTTGGGATCGAAATTGGAAATACATAGAAATGGGTATGGATATTGACCTCGTTTTGAACTCACGATCTCCAAATCGAACTCGAACTCATGGACGCATTTCCTGATCGCGAAGTCGACCCAGCGAGCGAAATCGCTTCCAGATTGGAGCAATTCTGGAATTTGTTGGGTCCCAATCGGGTCTCAAGATCACGAACTTGATCTACATAACCCAAATCCAAATTCGTTGTGAAGGTCCAGAGGTTTCTCCATCTGAAAATATCAAAAAAGATAAAGAACAATTGCAAGAACAATTGAAAAGTGATCTTACCTGGAGAGCAGAAGAAGAAGAACAGGGCTAGAGAGCAGAAAGATAAAAGAGGGATGGGTGAGAACAAAGAAGGGAGGAGATAAAGATTGAATAACAGAGTGATCTTAAAGATAGAAGGAGATGAGACGTGGGTGAGTAGAATGGAGATGAGACGTGGGTGAGCAGGTATTTTAGTGTTTGGGCGGGAAGGGGATTGATATATATTTAAAGGGGGTCATCTCAGCCATCTATCTAAATAGACAAATGAATCATAACCATTGAAATGTCCTAGTAGGACAATTGTCTCTAACATATTTTCAAAAACCGTTCTGTCTTATTATATAGATATATAAAATAGGTTTGTGGGGCCCATCCACCACCATCTCACTAACCTCTAACATTACATTCACCTTCTGCCTCTTTCTATCATAATATTATATATATAATATTTTAATATTAAAATACTCTACACCAATAAAAAAAAATTTGTATTGTGTTTATTAATTTTATTATTATTTTAATTTTATAAAAATTAATATTTGATTATTCAATGTTAATTTTATCATTTTTAATATTTTTGAAAGTTAAATCAAACCAAACTATTCATATTTTATATTTTTAAAAGTAAAGTCAAATCAAACCAAATTAATTATATTTTTTATTTTTAAAAATCGAATCAAACCAAACTAAATATATTTTTTTATTCAAAAATATTTGAAAAGTTACTTACAAATTATAAAAATAATATTTTTTACGAATGTATCCTCGCCGTACCCGTATACTAATTTTTCAAATTTCATCGTATCGCCGTATCCATATCATACCGTACCCGTATCCGTATCCGTGTCGTACCGTACCCGTATCGTACCGTACCCGTATCCGTGTCCGTGTTTCCTAGTCCGTGTTTCCTAGATATCCACAAATGGAAGCTAGCTATATGCGGTAGTTTTTGTTGGACTAGTCTCTATTTCCTATCTTCTTTTTCTCAATTTTCACTTTGTTTGCCATACTAATTGACATTCCATCCAAAAACTCTGCATAAAGAACACCTGAAGGCGTCCAAGGATAATGAACATTATGACAGTGCTCTCTCTATCCACTTCCACTTCCAGGAATATTTTAGCCAAAGTTTTGTTCTATTTATTGTCATCACATTAGTAGATATAGGTCTTCCAACAACACTGGCAATATAGTTAAGACCTTTTTCTATTTATAGTTTCAAGGAGATGTTATAAAATTGAGCCCATAGTTTCAAGGAGATGTTTTAATTTCAATGACATCTTTTAGTGAAATTCATTAGTCATTACTTCCAACAATTGTTTGTATAGAGCGTGTTTCTTCCTGTTTTTGCTGAATCAGGAGCAGGGGAGTCCCTTGCTTTATTCTGATTTTTCTAGGACAGCAGGGGATTGCTGTTCAAAAGCTGTGTGTTGGAATAGCAATGGCCTCACTTGGTCTAGGCACATTGGTTTCTTCAGAAACTTAGATTTCGAGCTGTTGACGTGTCAAATTCGCCAAACGGCATCGAATTAGCATGAAACTTGACACACACGACAAGTTAGGCACGAGAGACTTGTGGGAGAAGACTAGACTCGAATTGGGTTCTCGATTTGGGAGATAGAGCCAAATTTCGGTCTAGGCACACTAGTTCATTAAGAAACTTAGAATTCGAATTGTTGACGCGCTAAAATCACTAAATGGCATCGGATTAGCACAAAACTTGGCACACACGACCACCAAGGCAAGAGAAAGTTGTAGAAAAAGATGGGACTTGAATCGGGTTCCCGGTTTGGGAGTTAGAGTCAAATTTTGGTCTAGGCACACTAGTTCCTTAAAAAACATAGAATTCGAGTTGTTGGCGTGCCAAAATCACCAAACGGCATCAGATTAGCACAACACTTGGCACACACGACAAACTAGACATGAGAGACTTGTGGAAGAAGACGGAACTTGAATCAAGTTCTCGATCCAGGAGTTGGAGCCGGATTTTGGTTTAGGCACACTAGTTTCTTAAGAAACTTAATATATATTCAAGCTGTTGACAAGCCAAAATCACCGAATGGCATCAAATTAGCATGAAACTTGCCACACACGACCAACTTGTCACGAGAGACTTGTGGGAGAAGACGGGACTCAAATCGGGTTCCCAGTTTGGAAGTTAGAGCAGAATTTTGGTCTAGGCATACTAGTTTCTTAAGAAACTTAAAATATATTTGAGGAGTTGACGAGCCAAAATACAAAATGACATCGGATTATCACGAACCTTGGCACACACGACCACCTAGGCACTAGAGACTAGTGAAAGAAGACGGAACTTGAATCGGGGTTCCCAGTTTGGGAGTTAGAGCCGGATTTTGATTTAGTCATACTAGTTTTTTAAGGAACTTAATATATATTCAAGCTGTTGACGAGCAAAAATCACCAAACGACATCGGATTACCACGAAGCTTGGCACACACTACCACTTAGGCACGAGAGACTTGTCAGAGATGACAGGACTCAAATCGGGTTCCCAGTTTAGGAGTTAAAGTCAGATTTTTGTCTGGGCACACTTGTTCCTTAAGAAACTTAGAATTCGAGCTATTGACGTGGCAAAATCACTCAACGGCTTTGGATTAGTACGGAACTTGGCACACACGACCAACATAGCACTAGAGACTTGTGGAAGAAGACGGGAATCGAATCGGGTTCCCGGTTAGGAAGTTAGAGCTTTATTTTGGTCTAGGCATACTCCTTTTCTTAAGAAACTTTATATATATTCAAGCTGTTGATGAGCCAAAATCGCCAAACGGTGTCGGATTAGCACGAAACTTGGCACACACAACCAACTAGGCACGAGAGACTTATGGGAGAAGACGGGAGTCAAATCGGGTTCCCTGTTTAAGAGTTAGAGCTAGATTTTGGTCTAGGCATACTACTTTTCTTAAGAAACTAAATATATATATTCGAGCTGTTGATGAGCCAAAATCACCAAACAACGTCGGGATAGCAAGAAACTTGGCAGGCACGACTAACTAAGCACGAGAGACTTGTGGGAGTTAGAGGTGGATTTTGGTCTAGGCATATTACTTTTCTTAACAAAATAAATATTCGAGCTGTTAGAGAGCCAAAATTGCCAAACGACATTGGATTAGCATGAAACTTGGCACACGTGACCAACTAGGCACGAGAGACTTGCGGGAGAAGACGGGAGTCGAATCGGGTTCTCGGTTTAGAAGTCAGAGTTGGATTTTGGTCTAGGCATACTACTTTTCTTAAGAAACTTAATATATATTTGAGCTATTGACGAGCCAAAATCGCTAAACGGTGTCGGATTAGCACGAAACTTGACACACGCGACCACCTAGGCACGAGAGACTTGTGAGAGAAGATGGGACTAGACTCGGGTTCCCAATTTAGGAGTTAGAGCCAGATTTTGGTCTAGGCATAATAGTTTCTAAAGAAACTTAAAATATATTTGAGGTGTCGAACATAGAAAAGAGACAAAAGTGGGGTCCACATGTGGGGCCGGGCCATCTCTTTGTCTCTTATGTGTCCGATTCTATGAAAATTTTTAGTGCATTTAGATGAAATATCACCCTACTTTGTAGAGTCGGTTGACCCGAATTTTACAATGTGGCGTTACCAAGCCCTATTCCTTAGGTGTCAAATGGTTACAAAAAGCTTTTGTTATGGTCTCTATATTCCTTAATTCTTCAACTCGTTCAAAAAGCTTTTATTCTTCTGAATTCTGAATATTTTCAATTCTTTGTTATTATACAACCAAAATTCATTTGCACAGGGGTGAGACAAAGTGCAAGCTAGGTACCATCAGTGTCACAATAACATATGACAACTTTTTTTTGGTTGTTTATTATTGAATTCAGATTCAGTAATTGCCAATGCAGATACCACCCAATTATACCAAACCAAAGGATTCACACCTGTAACATATCATTTTCCAAGTAACTTTTAAGGGTAAAATTTAAAGTAAATTTATTAACTAAGTGGTGATTTATGCATCATAATATTATTTATTTCCTACATATCATTATTTCTTTTTGGATAAAAAAAACTAAGAAAATTTGTAAAAATCTATATATTGGCAAAGTCCAAAGAAACATAAATCTTTTCAAAGATAGAATTTTATAATGAGAAAGGAAATGAACTAATTTATAAAGAATTTTCCTTTTTTGTATTTTGAACTAATTCGAATTAAAAAAAAAATATTATGCTATTAATCTGTTTGGTTTGATGAAGAATTTGGAAAGATTTTCTTTTAAAATGATGAGGCTAGAGAAAAAATTTAATTAATTCAAATTCTCTTGAAATTCAACCATTTTTTTAATAGAATTTCAAGAGTTTTTTTTCCTTTTCAAATTCCACTTGTATTTTAAATTTCATTCATTGCAAACATATTATTAAATTCTATTTTTAAATATCAATTCTATCAAACCAGCCCAAACAAAACAAGCAACATAGTAGTGAAGCCGCAACTCGAGAATCGAGAGCTCCGCAACCAACTACTTTGGCCAGCACGCGACGGTGCCACCGCCTCCGTCGTCATTAAATACTCTCTCTGCATACGCTTATGGTTGTTGGTGGAACTGCGCGACCTCTTTGTCTCTCAAACAACCCCTAAAGAATGAACCAACGAAAAAGTTCCTATCGAACTCAACAAAGCAAGGTTCTTTCTTTCTCTCTCATCTTTTCTTCTTTTCCTTTTTCAAATGTCTAAGACCCTAAAATTCAAAGAATTGTATCTCCCTAATGAATTTGGAGTTCCCTATTTCTCCACTTTTGCCGCAATTCAGGTTTCACTAATAATCTTTTGCTTTTGCTCCACATGCACATATATTTATATATATATATATGTATGTATGTATGTATGTATGTATATAACGCACAAACAGGCACATGTATTACAAAGCATCTTCTAAGGCAATACACAGAGATTTCAATTTTGAATGTTGAAAATTAAAAATCGTATGTCTTATTTGAATCCTTTTTGTATATGAAAATGTTATTTTAATCGCCTTAGTGGTAAACTTTGATTCTGTCAGGGACTTCTCATTTGACTGACAAGAAAATTAACACCAATTTGTAAGGATGACGGTCGCACAACTCATTGGTGGTACAGTCTCTAATGGATTGGCAAGTACATGTAGTGAATGGAACACTATAAACAGGATGACGGGGTCATTCTGTTCAGGACAGCCAAAAGGACCTCCTAATTTTGTTACATTAGTTGATAAGAAGAGATTGAGCCATGGTGATGTTTTTCAGCACTGCAGTCTAGCCACAAACCATGAGACAATGTCGTTTCCCTCAATATTGGCTCATGAAAGAAAGCACAATTTTTCTGTGGTCAGTAATCAATTGAGTTCAGATTGTGGTGTGCATTCTTCTTATGTGGATGAGAGTTCTACTATGGAAGAACATTGTCTAACCAGTTCAATGGAGTAAGACCTCTGATCCGTCATGTTATTTTTCATTTATGGGACTATGCACTACGCAACATATTTGATTAATTGTATTGGAATTTTTCCGTCATTTTGTGTAAGTTTTACTTTGGATAAGGAGTGGTTCTATCAAATTTTGATTCTAAGATAGTAGTAATCCATATTCTAACTTTGTTTATAGTGTGTTCACCAAGAATCCTAGTTGTCAACCACATGTTCAGAATGTCAAACAAGAGCTTATAATGCTTTCTTTGCCTGCAATTGCTGGACAGGCTATTGAGCCATTGGCACAACTGATGGAGACAGCCTATATTGGTAGATTGGGTAAGGAGTGTATTTGATGTTTAATTCGCTACTCTTGTTTTTGATGGTTGTGGAGATAATTAAAATTTTCCTGTTAGTTTTCTTTTTGTTATTATTTGTATTGCATTATATTAGGAGAATCAATGAGCTCAAGCAGTAGGAGGCAAAACCTCAAATAGAAGTATGGACTAGACAAAACCAACAAGGCTGCACAATACCTATTGTAACCAAATTCCAAAGCATATTGTAAAAGTTGTCCCTTATGAAGTGGGTAAAGGTCACAGAACATTGAGAAACACTTGGGAAGCCGTTGAACTAACTGCATGTTTTGCAAGCGTTTTGCGCTACTAACATCATTTTCTTTATTCCGCTTGGTTTCAGTTCTTCGTGTCGATTTTTAATCTACTTGGGATTTTGTTCTCTACTCAACTTAACAAAGCCTTGCTCTGCCCTGTCTATTTAGGATTGGCTACATGAAGTCTAATTCATTTTTACCCACTTTCTTGTTTTAACATATCATTCTCAGTGTCTTTATTTTGGACATGCTCATTTTGTGAGCATTTTTATTGGTTGCCTAGTATCTGCGTTGTGGAACATGGTCTTGTAGCCATGCTCCACTTAACACCACATAGTTGTTCTTACACTCTTACAGGATTTTTCTTACAACTTCATAGGTTTGCATTGAGACACAATACATTGGAAGCATTCCTTCACTGAAACCAACCATGCTTCAATTATATGAGCATCATCATCACCAGTCTCTTTCTCTCTATCTCTTGGCCTTTAAACATTATTGCTCCTTCACTTATTCAATTTCAGTCATCTTAAATACCCCTTAATTTTGCTCTTGATGTTTGTGATTCCTTCATTTATGCATTTTGCCATTAGATAATGAATCGCTAAACTCATTTAATTGTGTGAATGGCTATTTAAATTTCAGAGTAATTGAGTTGGTTTGTCTTACAAGGGCACTTGCATGATTGCTTTCCCAAGTAGATGGTCATATAGACTTATAGAGTAATTATTTGCAATAGTAATTGATTCATGATTACATCATATTGTTGGGCAGACACAGGTATGATTCCACCTCAAGCTATTGTTCTTATCAGCTAGGAGGATTGATGTGGAAAGCCTTCAATTTAAGGTAGGGTTACTATGGTACAGATATAGGGCACTACCTAAGTTACCAGCATGGATTGTAGTTATTTTTCGGCTATGGATTGTAGTTATTTTGGGGCTAACTTTATGCTTGGATTTTGAATCAATACATACAACTTGTCAGGATACTGAATCAGTAACTACATGCCAATACATAATGGTAATGCACATTCTACATTCAGGTTAACATGGTAGATTGAATGTTTCACATATGTAGAAGCTGATAGATATACTACACCACTAAGTGATATATCATTCAAATTAAAATTATGACTATTTGGCCATTCTGGTTCTGCGTCAACCAAAAAATCAGTTGTTTTTGTTGTTCGACAACAAATTCATGTAAATTCAAATGTATTAGTTTAGCAGTTTTGGCATTGAAACAACACTTACGAATTTAAGTTCTCTTGGATGTTTATTAGACTGACTTCATTAGATGTTTCTATAGATCAAGATTTTGAAAGTTGATCCTGATTATTGGTAGTTATACTATATAGTAAATGTGTTACATCTATCTACACCTTGATGTTAATTGTTTTGAAGGGGAAAAAAAAAGGAAGAAAATTAACATCACAAGACTTCCTTAATGACCAGTAGTGGCTAAGTATTCATCCCTAATTTACTTGAAAACAAAACAAAGCCTAGATGCTTAAGTTAAGCATTTACATATATGCAGATAATGGCAGTAGGCCAGGAATTGAAGCTCCAAAAATTTAGTAGTCCCATTACCAATACAAATGAGGCTGTACATACTTGGGAAACCGAGGCTATTTTAGGCAAATTAAAATTAAATATCAAAGCTAAAAAGAGAACTACAAATCTAAAAGACAAATATTAATATATTTCAATTCAACAATGCCAACACCAAAGGAAAAACAATGCCAATTCAGTCCATAATGCAAGCATAAGAAGCACTTGCAAAGGAAAGACAAATATTAATATATTACACTTAAATTTTGTATTATCACTTCCTCCTTCCCCCATTTTGACTAATTTTATAACATAGCCCCAAAGAGGAGCATTTTCATCTCCAGATTGATCAATGGAAGGAGCAGAACAAGCACTTGTAGATGAACCTAAACTGCTTGATGAATTCATTTTCCTATAATTTACAACCATTAAGCATTAAAAATAATATTTGTGAAATCTCTCACTTTGACATGTTATGCACTGTGAATCTGTGATCATAATTTATTTTGAAAATCGTTCTTTTTGCTCATCAAATATTTAAATAACAATTTGGACAGATCTAATATATTGCATACATTGAATAAAATATATATTCCAGTGACAAGTATCATATTGCATATATATATGACATATATCAGAAAGAAAAAAAATAAGGACAGATCTTAGTTCAAGAAATCTGGATAGATCTTAGTTCAAAAATCTGGACATATATTAGAAAAAAAAAAGAGTTCAAGAAAAATGAAGAAGAAGAAGAAGGATCAAAGAAAGAGAAAATCAAAGAGGAGAAGAATAGATCGTTTGCTACGAAGAAATAGCACAAAAATCTGGACAAAAAAATAAAAGAAAGAGGATGAAGAATCGAAGAAGAAGAGGGGGAAGAATCGAAGATGAACTTACCTCTTCAATCGCACCTTCAAATGAGAGAATCAATCAGCAGCACCTTCGATTAAACCTTTCAATTGCACCTTCGAAATGTTCTTCAGACTCTCTTGGGAGTATTTCTGGAAGGAGATGATCGAATAGACATGAACCCTAGCACCTTCGAAGTTCTTCAGTCTTGGAGTATTTCGGAAGGAGATACTAGAAGGAGATGAGATGATCGAATGATATAGAATAATGGCACTCTAATTTTATTTGGTTTCTTACAAAAGAACCATAGATTTTTATAATTTTTTAAAAAAGACATAAAAAATTGCTCCAGGGCCCTTTAATTTATAAAAAATCTCATTTTTTACTCCGGAGTATCCAAAAATGTACCCATGACATACCCATCACTATAATGACCGTATAAAACGTATTCGGTACTCGTGCAACTGTATCGATAAGCGTACCTGCACCCGATAAGTATCCGGTACTTATACGGCAATATTTTTGGAGTACCCGTGCTATTTATAGTGACCAAATAAATAAATATTATTTATCAATAAAGGTTGCTTGCAATCAAAACTTGAAAAGCTTAAAAATTATAAATGAATAATTACTACTAATTATTTCCTACAATCAAGAATACAAGAAAATAGGTAAAAAAATTTATGAATCCCTTCATACAAAAATTGTTTTACATGTTACTTCTAGAATTCATTACAATGAGTGTAATATTAGTGTTATACTAATCTTGCTAAAGCCATAATTGTACCAAAGCTATAACGATGAAAGTAATTATATGAAGACTAAAACATGAAACAAGATTTATAGAAACTCATTTTGATTTATGTTAAAATTATCAACAAACAAAAGTTATGTCCTCGTACTACAAAATAGAAGTCTAAAAAACAGAGAAAGACTTTGGTAATCACCAAACTACCAGAGGAAAAAGTATAACATAGGGTCATTAACCTGCTACATAAAAATTGCAATGTGATCTCAATAAAATGGGTTATCCACTAGATATATCAATGTCACCAAAAAGTGTGTAAAATCAAGCACTGAAATAAAATATAATTAAAAATAAATAAACAATTACAAGAAAGACAAAATAGCCTTAAGCTAGAAAGGACCAGTACCAACTTTCTACAATGAAGTCAAACTAGATGTATGACATTTTCTACACATATTTCCTTGGTTTGTGACTTCAACCTTTACTCCTCCCAAAGCTTTCTTCACCTATTACACAAATAAAGCCAAATTACCCAGATAGATTACTCAAATTTTCAACTTAACTGCATGCAAGCTACATGAAATTGCTTTGATTGAGCCCCATTACCCCGAGAAAAAAAAAATGTAGAAGATAAGGAACTTTGAAATAGAAACCAACATTGACTAAATAACATTATAATAAGCCCCCTTAAAAATCTAATTGTACATTTTTTGTCATCAAAGGTTGTATGAGAGTATCCTATGGCTGATGAAGTTCTAATTTCTACTTACAATTTCAAGTCCAAGCTCCATATTTCCCGTACCCAAACAGTCTAACATTGTTCTGACCAGTTCAGGTACACTATTTGCTTCTACACCATCATTCGATTCTTCTTCTTCTACATCATCAGCAAGAAAGGGCCTAGCAATATCAACAGCTCTTACGACCTGCTTTCCATATATCGAAACAACTGAAAATGTAAATCATAGAAAAACACATATATGAAAAGAAGACAAAAAAAAAAGAAAAGAAAAAGAAATCAAGTTGTTAGAATTACTTACCTCATCACCATCAAAGCCATTTTCACCGCTTGAGTCATTATCAGAGTTGTTGGGCTTCACATCATCATCACCATCATAAACAATTGGCTGAAACTTATTCTAATAAATTCGTATTAACTTCCAACTCAATTCCAGATTCGGTTGATTATTGTCTTGTGATAATTAATGTTGCTCAATTCCAAGACGAGTAGCCCGATACACTTTCATCAACCAATTTGTCTTTCTCCATTCATGCCTATCAAAGTGATAGTATATGACGGACCGAGCTGAGATTGTTGCGACTTGTGCTCCAGTTACAACATCATTCATTGACGAGCATTGATGCCACTCATATCGTCTTGGAATATGAAGAGCTGGTTCACGCGCAAACAAGAAGTATAAGCTTCCTACCTGGTTATAAATATCAACTATTGCTTGATTCAAGTGTGTAGGGTTCATAGGCAAACCCAGTGACAAAACCCTAAAGATGGGGTGTTCTCAAGTTCATTGATGTTAATGTTCAAAACTCTATTGAAAAAGTATGTCGTGA